>CM040921.1:40169918-40177418 GCA_023029165.1 Gobiocypris rarus | reverse complement strand
ATAATGAACAGAAGCACTATATATTCACACAGAGAACAGCTGATCTACACTGAGGAATATTACACTGATACTGGAGTTATGATCAGATAATGAGCAGAGCACTATATATTCACACAGAGAACAGCTGATCTACACTGGAGGAATATTACACTGATACTGGAGTTATGATCAGATAATGAACAGAAGCACTATATATTCACACAGAGAACAGCTGATCTACACTGGAGGAATATTACACTGATACTGGAGTTATGATCAGATAATGAACAGAAGCACTATATATTCACACAGAGAACAGCTGATCTACACTGGAGGAATATTACACTGATACTAGAGTTATGATCAGATAATGAACAGAAGCGCTATATATTCACACAGAGAACAGCTGATCTACACTGGAGGAATATTACACTGATACTGGAGTTATGATCAGATAATGAACAGAAGCACTATATATTCACACAGAGAACAGCTGATCTACACTGGAGGAATATTACACTGATACTGGAGTTATGATCAGATAATAAGCAGAAGCACTATATATTCACACAGAGAACAGCTGATCTACACTGGAGGAATATTACACTGATACTGGAGTTATGATCAGATAATGAACAGAAGCGCTATATATTCACACACAGAACAGCTGATCTACACTGGAGGAATATTACACTGATACTGGAGTTATGATCAGATAATGAGCAGAAGCACTATATATTCACACAGAGAACAGCTGATCTTCACTGGAGGAATATTACACTGATACTGGAGTTATGATCAGATAATGAACAGAAGCACTATATATTCACACAGAGAACAGCTGATCTACACTGGAGGAATATTACACTGATACTGGAGTTATGATCAGATAATGAACAGAAGCACTATATATTCACACAGAGAACAGCTGATCTACACTGGAGGAATATTACACTGATACTGGAGTTATGATCAGATAATGAACAGAAGCACTATATATTCACACAGAGAACAGCTGATCTACACTGGAGGAATATTACACTGATACTGGAGTTATGATCAGATAATGAACAGAAGCACTATATATTCACACAGAGATCAGCTGATCTACACTGGAGGAATATTACACTGATACTGGAGTTATGATCAGATAATGAACAGAAGCACTATATATTCACACAGAGAACAGCTGATCTACACTGGAGGAATATTACACTGATACTGGAGTTATGATCAGATAATGAACAGAAGCACTATATATTCACACAGAGAACAGCTGATCTTCACTGGAGGAATATTACACTGATACTGGAGTTATGATCAGATAATGAACAGAAGCACTATATATTCACACAGAGAACAGCTGATCTACACTGGAGGAATATTACACTGATACTGGAGTTATGATCAGATAATGAACAGAAGCACTATATATTCACACAGAGAACAGCTGATCTACACTGGAGGAATATTACACTGATACTGGAGTTATGATCAGATAATGAACAGAAGCACTATATATTCACACAGAGAACAGCTGATCTACACTGGAGGAATATTACACTGATACTGGAGTTATGATCAGATAATGAACAGAAGCACTATATATTCACACAGAGAACAGCTGATCTACACTGGAGGAATATTACACTGATACTGGAGTTATGATCAGATAATGAGCAGAAGCACTATATATTCACACAGAGAACAGCTGATCTACACTGGAGGAATATTACACTGATACTGGAGTTATGATCAGATAATGAACAGAAGCACTATATATTCACACAGAGAACAGCTGATCTACACTGGAGGAATATTACACTGATACTGGAGTTATGATCAGATAATGAACAGAAGCGCTATATATTCACACAGAGAACAGCTGATCTACACTGGAGGAATATTACACTGATACTGGAGTTATGATCAGATAATGAACAGAAGAGACTTACTCAGAAACATTAAAACATCTCACCAACTTTTGATCGGTAGTGTCCAATGCTCTTGTCCTCAAATGTGTTTTTCATAATCCTTTATGAAAAACGTGTGTGATATTAAAATTACAAATCTGAAAGGTAGTGATACAATTACTCCGGTAAGACAGACACTATGGGCTGATGATTAATGTGTCACGGGCGTGTCTGCGCCGTCATGCGTGACTGTGTGAGGTGTCTGCCGTCCGCTTCATAATGAGAATGAGCCAGGTAATTGTCACGGTGTTCGAGGAGTCATCTTTTATCAAACGGGCAATTCATCTTCCAGCCGTGAAGAATAAAACAGGTACATTGATTTATTGCCGACTACCAGAGACCCGATCATTCAGCTCTCTTTATGAAATCAAGGTGTTTGTTTAAACAACCCAGAGGAAAAAGGCTCGCACAGACGCGCTGTGAAAACGGCTTAATGTTCCAGCTCTGAAGCCGACGACTCGAACGAGAGAGCGATACGGCCTCCCACTACATTATTGTGATGTATTTTACATGTGACATGTGGTACTGGCAGAGATCACTGAGTGTTTTTCTCCGTTACAAAGGAGCATAAAAAGTTTTCCGTCATCCCCGGGGTCTGGAATCTAAACAGCACCTGGGAGAGCAGATGGGGATGGTGAACGAGGTATTTGTTGCCGCGGTACAGCGATACCTGCTGTGAGAGATACGGCCGCTGCTGTTGTTCCGCTCAGGAAGCGTTTAGGAAAGAGTCTCTTATTAAACGGCAGAGAGGCACTTGAACTATCGCACAAGCGCTCGAGCCGTTTCTCTCAGACCGACACAGAGAGCGACCGTGGGTCTGTTCTGATGGAGAGAACGATGATAAACGGCAACTAACCGTATAATCGCAGGCAAAACAAGGGAAGAGAAAACATTTCCCAAATGTCAAAGGCTGTGTGTCTAATCGAACTCGAGTTATTTTTGGCCAGATTCATCTGTAAAATCCAGTCGCATTAGAAACACATTTAGCGATTGTTCTCTGTGGTCTGTGCCGTGATGTGGGGACACTATAGACTTTAGAAAACACTGGTTTATAAAAGTGTTTTGGGTCATAACAGTATTGTGCAAGGATCTGCATAAGTCTTTATTAATGGGAAATCTGCCCCTGTTTGATCATTTGTGGATTAAAAGTTGTTGGTGTTTTACTTGCACTAGTGTTCATTCCTTCTGGAAACTGCTGTGCATTTTATGTGTAGGTACGTTTGAACAACAGATACAGCTTTTTTTCAGGGAGCCTGGGTTGAATAAATGTTATCCAATGTTTGATTTTAAGAATATTTTTTGCTCGCTACCAAACCAGCACTGCCGTCTGTGTAGTTCCCTTTGTTTCTGACAGTGATCATCTCATCTGAGGACAGGACGGGATAAGAAGCAGAACACTGAAGCAATCCTCACTTCCTCTATGTGCAAAATAACACAGTCCTGTCCTCCCAAACTTCTCCCGGCTCCGACTGCATTTGTTTCATCGGCTGTTTGACTAAATGGAGCGTTTGACAGCTGGAGAGAGAGTTGACCTCCTGTCACAGAGGAACCTTTCGCACTACTGCGCTTTTCTCCATCTGAGGGACGGTGACCCCCGCGACACGTCGAGGTCAAGAGGTCACGGCAGTGTCACTCAAATCACCCCGCTCTCCGCTTCTCTTTGATTCTTTCCTTGACGTCCTTCTGTTCCTGCTATGCTAAACTTTATTCAACTTGTCAGACACTAAAGAATTGACAAAATGCCTTCTCACCTCCTCAATGTCACACTAAATATATAAATATATATACACAAATGAATTAATCAAAAATAGGCAGTGCCTCCATGTGGCCGAAAAAGGTTTGTCTCTGAATATCAGCACAGAAAGAGACACACACACACACACACACACAGTGAAACATGCTCTTCCTCCGCGATCTGTGATTGCATGACTTCTGCTGACCGATGAAAAGTGTTTTTCTGATATCTGAATATTAAAGCTAAAGTGCCTGATCAAAACTGTACATAATGTACGTTTTATTTGCAGTTTGTTCTCTGCATTCAAATGAAGAGTAAGATCCATAAATAAACATTCCATAGAAAGATGATAGAAAACATAAACATCTCCTCTATTATTTTTGGTAGTCTTCTTTCTCTGAGTGAGCTTGTTGGACTGTGACCCAGACCTGCTCTTGATGAGGACGGTGACTGTGATTCCCATGAACGAGCTCCTCTCAGACCTTCATGAGGACCGCGTGTCAGTGGAAACGGTCCACTTTTCAACAGGCATTACTTATGTGAGCTAACAGGACCTCACTGTGCATTACATCCTGCAGTCTTCATTAGTGTTCAGTTAGTGATTTTCTTATAGATAAATCTCCGTCCCAAGGCCTCTGTTCACGGTGTGTTTCGTCTGCTCCTCGGTGAATGCCAAGCGTTCTCTGGGCCGTCCAGCCTCTCACTCGTCCTCAGTTTCTCTCTCTCTTTGTCTCTCTCACACACATTCAGCTCTAATCTTTGTGCTGCTCTGAAGAGGCTTAGCGGCTTCGACCACAGCGCCGTGTGTACTATCAACTGCTGGCCTTCTTTCTGTTTCTGTTTCCTTCCCTTTTTAAATCTCCAAATATCACCTACTGTGTCACTAATCTGGAAGGAAAAACTAAATAATATTTTTTTTTTGTCAAAAGGACAACAATATTTTTTATATCATAATATATGATTTTAAAAAAATGGCTTGTGCAAAATGTAATGTCCATGAAATCTGCTCCATAGCTAAGATATAGTTTTGGACCCTCGCTCATGAGAGTCTCAGTGTTACATTATAAAGAGCCTCTACCAGGACGTCTTTGGCTCGCTTTCTTCTAGAATGGCTGGAGTTTATGACACAGCACCAGAACAACACAGTGAAAGGCTTCCTTCCGTGAACAAAAGCCCTCGCGCATGAAATCCCAAATGTGTTTGAGTCAGCGCGGGGCAGAGTCAGTCCAAACATCAATAAAAGAAACACACACACACGCACACGCGTCTTTTCTGCATTCAGCATGAGGTGTGTGTTTGTTTGAGAGGTGTGTGTGTGTGTGGCTTGCCGCAGTGTTTATACACACACACACACACACACACACACACATTCCTGCAGTCCATTAGCCAAACCTACCTGATGATCTTTCCTTTTTATTTATCTTTTGAGTCCTCTCATGAGAGGACGCGCGCTTCTGTTTTAATATCGCGAGTGAAACATGATTATGACCTCTTAATGCTGAAATTACGCAGCCTAGTTGATATTTTTCACTCTTTCTCTCAACGCTGAGAGTTTTCCTGCATCGCACCCCATGGCATTAACATCTTTATCTCTGCGTGTGTTTCTGCTTTTAAAACCTTTCCCCCTGCTGTTTGAAAAATATTCCTCATTTCCCACCCCTACGGAGCGCAGAAATCCCCATAGGCGACCCATTTACTGCCCCCCCTCTCAAACACTTACGGCCGCCACACGCGCTCTCGGTGCTGCCTCATTGGCTTTCGCTAAATTATGCAAATAAGGTGATGTTCAACATATAGTTTTTCAGTTTCTGCAACTGCGCAAGTTTACACAGCTTTTCCATCCAACGCGATGCCATTACGCCGCTGCTGCCTGTCAGCAAGATTTATGCATCGATGACAAATTAGAGTGAAAATGCTCTTCAACTGCTAATTTCTTCTGTTTTTCTCTCAGGTTTGGCCAACTTCTGTGTTTCGTCTTTTGGGGGCATTTCAAAGGAATCCTGTTTTTGTTGTTGTTTTGGTGAATATCAATGTGCGCTCCTGCTGATATCATGCTGTTGAGCTCAAATGAATTCATTAATCAGAAATGATACACGGCGCCACTGTTTTCTGCGTTTGGAGAGAATTTACTTTATGCTTTTAAGTCTGAATTTTGGAAAGCGCCTTCAGTTGGGATGAAATCGTAGAAATTTAGCGATTCTAGTGCTTTAGAGAAAACACCAAGAAATTTAGCCTAAAATTATATGAACAAAAGCACCATTATTTTGAAAATATTTTAATTCCTAGTGATTTAACTAGAACTTAATGATGATAACAGCGATAAGTGAGTTCAGTAAAGATCTGACTGAATTCAGTGGTCAAATGCTCACTTGCTCACAATTGTGCTCATTTGGACCTTTTCATGAGAAAGAACCAGCCCATAAGTCATTTGTTGACAGATCAGCCTGCAGTGGCTGATGTTGGTCTGAATGAAACACAGTCTGAGAATGCAGGCGTTCCAGAACCATCAGAGGAACCGAACCCACCAGTATCTTCAGCAAATCCATTCCGCCGGTGCATGAGTATCAGTCAGAGAGAGACACACATCGTCTAACTGTGATGATGTACTGAACTACTTTAACTGAAAAACACATCTTGTAAGTAGTTGTCAAAACTTCTGCATTGATGTATCAGTTTTCCATGAATGGTGTAGCATGACAAAACAACACTGCTGTTTTTAAGTGTTTTAAGCTTGCTAACACTCCATTAGACACACCATTAAGACTGCAAAGTTTGTACTGTATTTGAAGTTTCGTGAACATTTCACTTTTTCATCTAAGCTGATATAAGACTGGCCACGTGTGCAGCCACGCTAAAGGAAAGTACCGGCCACATGAGAAGGAAAATACATTCTCTTTTGTTAAATGTTGTTTGACATCATCCAACAAGTTCATCAAAAGTCTTTCTCAGCCTTTTCTCCTCATGACTGTGTTTATTAGGAGATGCTCTGGGCTTTTCTCTTCTTTTCCAGCATGTAAACATAAAGTCACTTGAGAAACAGTGTTGTACAGAACAATAAGACTGACATATTGAATTAAGTTTATTTATTTGACCTCACTTTTGTTGTTTAAAGAATATATGTATTGCGGTCTATTTACAAATGCAGTGAGTAAAATAAACTTAATCCAAGATATATTCTCTAAAGACAAGTCCTAAGATCAGATGCAGTTTGGCTTCTTAAATGTGTCCTGTTTAAAAGATGTTTATACCATTTCACTGGAAGACAGGACAGAAGGATCTCAATGTGTGTCTGTATCCTTCAGATCGCTTCAGTCAAACTGGGATGTGCATCATTGTAAGGTAACACATAAAAAATAATAGTAGTAGTAAATAATAGTATTTTTCTGTTCAATATGGTTCACTGGTGTTGCGTCGGTTTCCTACACATATGGGAAAACTCTTTGAATTGTTTTTCTTCAAATAGTGAAGCCTGATTGGTTCACATCCTTGCAACTACACAGACAAGTGGCTTTTCGGCCCGCCAAAACAGCGTGGCTGACTGCCTATTTAACTCGTGCTGAAAGCCATTTTCTTCATCAGAATTTTTCTACTTCAGCGCGAGGATCATCACTTCGCTGACTCTGGAAAACACAAGATGGAAGCCTCTCTACTCGCCGCCGAAGACTGCCACCTGCAGCAGATTAACGGCGCGGCGTAGCGAGCACAGCCGACTCAGTGCTTCTCTCTTGCGGCTTTCTGGCGTGAGCTTAAA
Source organism: Gobiocypris rarus (assembly GCA_023029165.1). NCBI lineage: Eukaryota > Metazoa > Chordata > Actinopteri > Cypriniformes > Gobionidae > Gobiocypris > Gobiocypris rarus. Next base: position 40,169,980 of record CM040921.1, on the reverse strand, counting down.
AGAGCAAATTTTATTCTAAATAAGCAGTGTGGAGGGGTGGACGAACAAGTGACATGGGAGGA
>CM040921.1:40144918-40162418 GCA_023029165.1 Gobiocypris rarus | reverse complement strand
ATGATATCTTCAAAGATCCTAGAAAGGGACTGTTGACATGGAGAAAAAAAACATAACACTCTTAAATAATTAATAAATAAGGCTTTTTACTGATTAATTCATGTGAAGTACTGTAAGAAAAAACCAGCTCCACATTCTGGAACGAGAGAACCCATTGAGCTCCACTGTAAAGATGTTTTCTGTGATTGTTATTTTATATAATCTCCATTAAGCCTCGCGTGTGTTGAAGGTGGCGTTAAACTCTCCTGCAGGCCGTTCAGACGCGGCAGGTTAAACGCCGTTTACTCTCTGAACGTCTCGGGGAGTTGAAGAGGTCTGAAGACAATCAGGAGTTCAGCAGAACAAAAGACTCGGCTTTATTAGGATTCTCTTTGATGGCATGTTCTTCACATCGGCCCTCAGACTGAACCGCGCACATTACAGAGAGAGAAAAACAGGGAGGAATATCAGAATTTATTGAAAGCATGAAGAAAACAGGAGATTGTTGAGTGCAAGAATGTGCCCGTCGCCCCAGGAGACCAAACACAACAAGAAATCACAGCGGCCGTAAATATTAATGTATGCTCTTTGATGCCTGCGCCGCCCATTAACATGCACACCGAAACATCACATTTGTCAGGAGTGGGAGAGACAGTGTGTGTGTGTGTGTGTGTGTGTGTGTGTGTGTGTGTGTCCGGCAGAGAGCAGGCTGCAAAAGAGCAGAAAAGCCCAATTAAGATTGTTTTTAAAAAGCCAGAAGAGTAGAGAGAGGTGGAGAGATGCAGGCAGAAAGAGTTGATGAACTGAAACAAAGGCAATGGCCAATGAAAGAGTGTCCTCTAGTGGTGAACAAATAAAACATGATCTCAGATCAGTGGATATCACAAAACTCAACATTTATTCCTCCAGTGTTACAATAAACACTCTCTCTCTCTCACACACACACACACACACACACACACACACACACACACATTGTGTTGCGTTAATGCTCACCTCAGAACGCTCTCACTACACAAAAAAACGAGTTCAATTGTATCTTCTCTCAACAAACACACTTCCCATCATCACCTCCAAAAAATGCACACACACACACACACACACACAAAGAAAGAAAAGTGCAAGCGGTGTAATTTTCGCTGCAATTACATGTAATGATGTTGTAATGAGACAGACACCAATGGACTTGAGTTGGAAAATATAATCACATGCATTAGTTTGTCTAAGCATTTCTCTGATCTGAAATCCATCAGATTTTCAGAGCTGATCTCCGGAGCCATTCATCAGCGTCAGGGCGACTTCACGGAGGAGAACGTGTTCATTTGTTTCCGTCTGGAAGAGAGAGAGAGAGTGAACCCGACAGCCACGGCCCATATCATCATCTGCATCGTCCTCATTCAATTACACATTTCAAACTTTACTTTAATGACATTTGGAAAAAAAACTTTCAAATCAATTAAATAATAATAAACATGTTTTCTGTATGACTGTGTTTATAGTGGACGAGCGCACTTCTTAGTGAACACTGTGCAGTGTCTCTGTGTATGTTTTAAAGCAATCTCTGAAATCATGGAGTCCACTTCTCTCCTCAGGAATAAACGTGGTTATTCTGTATTTATTTAACAGTTGATCCTATAATGAGTGTAATATAATTGTTTTACTTTTAACAACCTATTTTGACCTGACCTGAATCTGACAGTATTGTGTTCAAATGTTTGCAAATAACTTTCAAATCATAACCAGGATTTTTGGAGGGTTTTGGTGGATTTGTTCATTATTGTGTCTTTGATGTCACAGCTCAGGATAGACACGATGTCATTTCCTGTGGCTACAAAACAATTGGTCACATGACCTTTATGGCTTGAAAAAACCTGGGGCTTCATTTATAAACACACATTCAAACTCTGGAAAATCAATACTTAAGGCATTCAGAAAACATCTGCTTCAACATGATTTGTTCTTCAGATATTCCTCTTTAAATATAAAGAGCATCAGCTGTGTGCAATATGACCCACATTTAGTTTCCAACCCCTGAAGTTTACTCACAGAGGCACATTAAGATCTCCATATCTCTGAAACTGAACCATCGAGGGCCTTTAAAATGAAGAAACGTTTGTTCAGAACCACAATCTAAAAGGATATTAAGATATCTTTAATACTTCTGAAATGTGAGACAAAAAACAGACAAGAAGAGCTTTTTCCCATTGTTGAGTGCTCACCGTTGGCATATAATGCAACACAGATTGATAAAGTCAACAGATTTCACTAATAGATCGTCCAATCTCTGTGTGGGAATAAAATAATGATGCTGCCATCTCTCTAAAGTCATTCTGACCCTCCTCTACAAAACTCAAACCATGACATCTAATATTCTGGCTTTCATCACTGTTTATGTTTGCCTTTGTACAGAAGAAATATTAACAAAATCTAAAAGTTTCCGAAATGTGGTTGATTTAACATGGAACGACCCTGCTGAATATTTATTAAAGGTCAGTATTCGCTCTGAAAATCTGTATAGGTCGTAGTTCATCTTGAATTCAGGCACATCAACTCAGGCCTTTTATTTTCAGGAAATCGTTGATAAAATTTCATTGATGCAATTATTGCATTGCCTTTTAAATTTGCATTAATGCGTTTTAGGATTGCCTTTTCATTTTCATAAATGTTGAATCAATGTATTGGCTGGTATATGTGTGAAAGGTTTGTATGCTCTTATAGGAGGACTCTGCCTTCCTGACACCGGTTCTGATCCACGGATTTCTGAATGCGGCGGATGGACGGAAATACATGTTTGCCATGAGAGCGTTCCTGTTGTCTGTCTCTCTCCTCTCTTCCTATCCCTGCGATTGCATTACTTACAGCACTTTAGTTAGTTCACTGTTTAATGTACAGATCTACTGGATGCATTTAGTCAAACGTAAAGCACAAACCGTAATGAAATTCTCCCACCATTCAGACAGATTCACTTCTGAAATGCAATAAAACTAGGTTGGAAAAAGCTTTGAAAAGTTGAGAATCTAATTTTCACCATTAACAAGCTTTAGTCCTGCATGTAGGACCGCAGCATTTAATTGGTCACGAGACACAAGTCCACCGGTGGGAGAGCATTTACTGTAATTGCTCATAAGAAGCCGATGAGCGAATGGAGTGTGTCCAGACACTCAAAGTCTAATGCACATCAAACACACACACTGACTTATGTCTTCTTATTGGGTTACACACCACTTACTGAGCAACTGAGCCCATATATTTACCTAACAACAACGAGATGTCTTGAGATTCAGTGTCATTAGTGCAGAGATGGATCTTCAGGGTTGTGCAAATGTCTTTTTCTGAACTCAGGATCCGTGGCCAATGCTTTCGGAACAAGGAGGAAGAGCGCCATCTATAGGCCTTGACACAAAGCATCACCTAAAGCAGGGGTGTGTGCTCCGACCCCAGTTAAACACACCTGAAGCTAATCAGGGGCTTACTAGGCAGGCTAGGACCTTCCAGGCAGGTGTGTTGCTTTTGATTTAGCTTGTATTCAGTCTTTTGGAGGATGACAGACACTGAACTGAAATTATTTGGATATGCTAACAACTGCAGGGGTTGCAAAACACAAGGTTTGCAACAACATAAAGGGTGAGTAGATGATGACAGAATATTAATTTAGGGTGAAATATTCCTTTAATGTGATTCTCTCCGCTCCATGTAAAAGGTCAAGTGTTAATACGTGACTGTTGAGCCGCTGGATGGGCTTCTGTCTCCCCCTGCTGGTGAGACAGTGAAGTGCACTTTGACTTGTAGCACAGGCAAGAAGTCAGAAGATGTTCTGAGCAGAAATGTGATTTTATCCCGAAGCTTAATCTGCAGTATCTGAGAGCTCAAATTCACCATCACACAGTAATTTAACACCAGTTCAGCCAGAATTCAGTAACTAATCAGAGCGTTTCTGCTTCATACAAGTTCCCTGAGGCTCTTTACGCACAGCTGAAGACGAGGAGGGATTTCTAGATTAAATTTTTAATCTCTTCACTATCAGTTTCATAGACTTCTCAGAGTCAGAGAGAAACATGCAGGCGATCAGCATCCAAAGAGTTTTATTTGAGATTATCCCGCTCACATCAGCGATATTAAACGTTGGTGTCAGGTCCAAGCAGAGCTCGTATCTGAATCTGATTAGGCCGCTTGTGTTTGCATATCTCACAGGTCGACATTCTGAAGAACGGATTACAGCAAAAGTCCAGATCTCAGAGCGATTTAAGACTGCTCTCATTCTGCCAATCACACCGAGCAAGCGCTGCTTCTTCAGATTCGGCTGCTCGTGGATAAAACACACTTTCACACACTAATTCATTTATTTGTCTACTAGCAGTTTGCAGCTTTAAGCAACCATGAACACACGGGAATTCAGGCCTTTCTGTATTATTTTCATCAGAAATACTGCATGCAAAATGTAATATTGTGTACGATAACATTCTGTTGTGTATAGATGTTATTTATTTATCTTTTAATTGCTCAACTTTGTGTCTTTCATAGTATTTACTGCTATTTTTATGCACACTGTAAATTAGGAAGAAACAATTCTGTTACAGTCATGGTAAAAAAAAAATTCCTATTAAAACAATAAAAAAATACAGTTTTACCGATTTACAGTAAATAAAACTTTACTTCATTAACTGAAATAATAGCGTTTACCAAATTACTAAAATCTGCTTTATACTGTACATATTCTGACATCCAGCATAATAAGCAGTTTGTCCACAATCTGAGATGAGTACTAATATAGATGCACAAAACAATACAAAACACCATCATAGAAACACACACAACGCTAAAATAATGCAATAAACAACATAAGAATGAACATAAAACCCTAACGGTCAACTGATAAAACTATTCGAATGAAAACGCACTGAATGCTCATGCTGGGAATTCTGGGAATGTCAGTTTATGGATTTTCACTGTAAATTTTTAGATGACGTCATGTTTCAATTCCAAAATCTGTACATTAAACAGTATTTTACTCTAAAATTACATGAAATGTCCAATTATATATTACAGTTTTTCACTGTATAAGGGAATTTACCTCTAACCAATTAAAATGTTTTAACCATATAATTTTTTAAGTCTTTGACTATCAAAATTACATTAATTTTAGAATGCACACAATGAAGTGTATGATAAATAGTGGGACTGTCATGGCAGAGCGACAGTGTGAAGAGCTCGTCTAAGCACTGAGGTTTGTAAGTATGTTTAACATGCTGACTGTTCATTAGCCAGGCATTCATTTCTGAGTTTGTGGTCTTGCATTAAGCATGTTTCAGGCCTAACCGTAGAGGAAAAGTCAACTAGAGAGGAGGGAAACTGTTCATCTGAAATAACTGTTCAAATTAGTTCTTGTAAACAACTAAAGTGAAATCTGCAGCTGCCCCTCCATAAACACGCAGCTCACAGCTGCTCACCATCCAGCCAGGAATTAAAAACATACTCATCCATTAATACAAAATGTGCTCTGTTCGTTTGCATCAAAAGGTGCAGGAGTCAGAGATTAGGAACCTGCGGTAATTAGAGTGAATTAATGCAGTGCAGAGTAATGATCAAAGCAAAACTGTGAGAGACAGGAAGAAGTGTGTGTGTGTGTGTGTGTGTGTGTGTGTGTGTGTGTGTGTGTGTGTGTGTGTGTATGTGTGTGTGTGTGTGTGTGTGTGGGCATGTTTTTGTGAAATATCAGGACACAAATGTGTATAATGACATGGGTATGACACAGGTATTACAAAAAGAGGGTGAAATATGAGGACGTTCCCCATGTCCTCACTTTTCAAAATGCTTATAAATCACACAGGATGAGGTTTTCATCACAGAAAGTAAACTGCAGTCTCCTGTGATGGGTAGTGTGTGTGTGTGTGTGTGTGTGTGTGTGTGTGTGTGTGTGTGTGTGTGTGTGTGTGTGTGTGTGTGTGTGTGTGTGTGTGTGTGATGGGTAGGTTTAGGGGCAGGGGCAGTGTAGGGGGATAGAAAATACGGTTTGTACAGTATAAAATGCATTACGCCTATGGAATGTCCCACATTTCACAAAAACGTGTGTGTGTGTGTGTGTGTGTGTGTGTGTGTGTGTGTGTGTGGTCCTGGTACATTATGGGGACAAAAGATTCCAAAATCTGAAATATTTGCCCATGAGGCAAACAACTCTAATTGAAGGTTTTTGAAAATGTAAAAATGCAGAAAGTTCCCTTTCCAGTGGGATTTCGCTCTGCGTCTGGATAAGACACTATGAGGAACGCGATCCGCATGACTGACGTCTGAAGCGCGCGTCTCGCCCACGGCAGTATGTGATGTCACTATGACCGTGAGTTTAACAGGGCACCTGTAGTACACATCTTTTTTGTCTTCAGGAAAAGATTGTTTGTATGTGTAAGAAAAAACAATGACATTGGGCGTTACTGGTTGTTGTAAATTCCACAGGGAAGCATGTTATTTTTCCTTGATGCTTGAGGCTTTGATTTTATCATTAGGGTGTTGAATTCATGTTAAAGGGTTACTTCAGCGATTAGCATGAAGCTTTGTATCAGTAGAAACCCAGGAGTATATTCAAATTATCGTACTTTCACCCCTTATATGACCCTGAGAATTATGTATTTTATTTCTGGAAAAATTCCTCCGATGATGCAAATATCGTCATTTTGCGTCAACGGAGGAGTTTTTGTCCAGAGGCTGGAGACTACAGCCAGCAGAGGGCGCTATTCACATGTTTTCAACATCACACTCACAGCACTCGGCTCGGGAGCTGCGGAGATTCATGTAAACGGAGCGGTGGAGACCAAAGTGAGTGTTTTAAAATTAACTTCCTATGACAGTTAAGCTTCCAAAGACATGAACTGAACACGTGGCAGACTGTTCATGCGCTGTGGATGCGGTCGCGAATCCCGCGATTACCTCAGCTCATGTGATGTGAATCCCGCGATTACCTCAGCTCATGTGATGTGAATCCCGCGATTACCTCAGCTCATGTGATGCGAATCCCGTGATTACCTCAGCTCATGTGATGTGAATCCCGCGATTACCTCAGTTCATGTGATGTGAATCGCGATTACCTCAGCTCATGTGATGTGAATCCCGCGATTACCTCAGCTCATGTGATGTGAATCCCGCGATTACCTCAGCTCATGTGATGTGAATCCCGCGATTACCTCAGTTCATGTGATGTGAATCCCGCGATTACCTCAGCTCATGTGATGTGAATCCCGCGATTACCTCAGCTCATGTGATGTGAATCCCGCGATTACCTCAGCTCATGTGATGTGAATCCCGCGATTACCTCAGCTCATGTGATGTGAATCCCGCGATTACCTCAGCTCATGTGATGAATGAGATCCGATCCTGCTGCGTTTGTGCCGTGACGCTCAATCGCCTCACTCGCATTATATCGAACAGACACGTTCAGTTTTTAATTGTAGTGTCTCTAACTGAACTGATTTTCTGTAAATGAACACAGTGGGCCAGTAATCCAGTAGCCGACTAGCCGTGGCTAGAGTAGGGCAGTGAAGCAGTGCGTTCTGGGAATTGTTGTCTTTCATCCCCATGAGACAAAAATACATTTTCTGTGTTTTCTCAGTCTAGAGGGCACCAAATTCAAAAATAATTTCACATTTCTATTACATTAATGACCCAGTTTAAATACAGATTCATCTTCCCAGCGCTGAAGTACCCCTTTAAATGGATATGTCATCCTGTGTGTGTGTGTGTGTGTGTGTGTGTGTGTGTAATTGTTTAATCAATCACGGCATCCTCAATAAAAACCTGTCTCCGGCGTAATGACTCCAATATTTCAATTTTTTTATTTTTAATAATTATTTAATCGATACATCATCCTCAATAAACCCGTCTCCGGCGTGTTGTCTCAGATCTTTCTAATATTCAGATCTATTATGACCTCTGACCTTTAAAATTGCCAGAATAATAATAATACGCTGTTTGTTGATGGGTAGTGTGTGTGTGTGTGTGTGTGTGTGTGTGTACGCCCTATGGAATGTCCCATTTCAAACTGTGTGTGTGTGTCTGATGGGGTTTGGGTTTCCTTGCCACTGTCGCCTCTGGCTTCGCTTGCTCAGTTGTGGAAAAACTATTTTTCAAATAAATTTCAAAATTAATCTAATTATTAAACTAAATTAACCATATAGACCAAATTACTGATCTAATTACTGATCTAAAGCACAGATTGTTACTGTATGATAATCAAAATATATTCTGTCATTATTTTTCTGTTTAACGCTGTGAAGCTGCTTTGAAACAATCTGCATTGTTAAAAGCGCTATGTAAAGTTGACTTGACTTGACTTGAGTAGAGGCCTTCCCTCATCATTAGGGTGTTGAGTAGAGCCCTCCACTCATCATTTGGGTGTTGAGTAGAGTCCTTCCCTCATCATTAGGGTGTTGAGTAGAGTCCTCCCCTCATCATTAGGGTGTTGCGTAGAGCCCTCCCCCCCCCCATCATTAGGGTGTTGAGTAGAGTCCTCACCTCATCATTAGGGTGTTGAGTAAATCACACAGGATGAGGTTTTTATCACAGAAAGTAAACTGCGCAGTCTCCCTGTGATGGGAGTCCTTCTCATCATTAGGGGTGAAGAGTAGAGTCTCCCTCATCATTAGGGTGTTGAGTATCCTTCTCACTGGCTAAAAATGAGCAGAGTCCTCCCATCATAGGGTTTTGAGCAGAGCCCTCCCTCAACAATCATTAGGTGCAGTAGAGGCCTCCTCATCATTAGGGGCTGAGTAGGAGCCCTCCCTCATCACATTAGGGTGTTGAGTAGAGTCCTCCCTAAAAATCACATAGTTTAAAAAGAGCAGAGTCCTCCTCACAAAAACGCGGTTCATAGCTGAGTAGAGTGTCTCATCATTAAAAGAGGAGTCCTTCATCATTAGGGTGTTGAGTAGAGTCCTCCCCTCATCATTAGGGTGTTGAGTAGAGTCCTCCCCTCATCATTAGGGTGTTGAGTAGAGTCCTCCCTCATCATTAGGGTGTTGAGTAGAGTCCTCCCCTCATCATTAGGGTGTTGAGTAGAGTCCTCCCCTCATCATTAGGGTATTGAGTAGAGTCCTCCCCTCATCATTAGGGTGTTGAGTAGAGTCCTTCCCTCATCATTAGGGTGTTGAGTAGAGTCCTCCCTCATCATTAGGGTGTTGAGTAGAGTCCTCCTCATCATTAGGGTATTGAGTAGAGTCCTCCCCATCATTAGGGTGTTGAGTAGAGTCTTCCCCATCATTAGGGTGTTGAGTAGAGTCCTCCCCTCATCATTAGGGTGTTGAGTAGAGTCCTCCCCTCATCATTAGGGTGTTGAGTAGAGTCCTCCCCTCATCATTAGGGTATTGAGTAGAGTCCTCCCCTCATCATTAGGGTGTTGAGTAGAGTCCTCCCCTCATCATTAAAGTGTGGGTAGAGCCCTCCCCTCATCATTAGCATGTTGAGTAGAGCCCTCCCCTCATCATTAGCATGTTGAGTAGAGCCCTCCCCTCATCATTAAGGTGTTGAGTGGCGGCAGTGGCTCAGTGGTTCATGTAGATTGTCTTCAAACCGGAAGGTTGGTGGTTCGATCCCCGGTTCCACCTGACCAAGTGTTGAGGTGTCCATGAGCAAGACACCTAACCCCAGCTGCTCCCGACGAGCTGGATGGCGCCTTGCATGGCTGACACCGCCGTCGGTGTGTGAGTGAATGGGTGAATGTGAGGCAACATGTAAAGCGCTTTGGATGGCCATGGGTCTGTTAAAAGCGCTATATAAATGCAGTCCATTTACCATTAACCATTTGAGTAGAGCCCTTCCCTCATCATTAGGGTGTGGGTAGAGCCCTCCCCTCATCATTAGGGTGTTGAGTGGAGCCCTTCCCTCATCATTAGGGTGTTGAGTAGAGCCCTTCCCTCATCATTAGGATGTTGAGTAGAGCCCTCCCCTCATCATTAGGGTGTTGAGTAGAGCCCTCCCCTCATCATTAGGGTGTTGAGTAGAGTCCTCCCCTCATCATTAGGGTGTTGAATAGAGTCCTCCCCTCATCATTAGGGTGTTGAGTAGAGCCCTCCTCCCATCATTAGGGTGTTGAGTTGAGCCCTCCCCATCATTAGGGTGTTGAGTAGAGCCCTCCCCTCATCATTAGGGTGTTGAGTAGAGTCCTCCCCCCATCATTAGGGTGTTGAGTAGAGCCCTCCCCTCATCATTAGGGTGTTGAGTAGAGCCCTCCCCTCATCATTAGGGTGTTGAATAGAGTCCTCCCCTCATCATTAGGGTGTTGAGTAGAGTCCTCCCCCCATCATTAGGGTGTTGAGTAGAGCCCTCCCCTCATCATTAGGGTGTTGAGTAGAGCCCTCCTCATCATTAGGGTGTTGAGTAGAGCCCTCCCCTCATCATTAGGGTGTTGAGTAGAGCCCTCCCCTCATCATTAGGGTGTTGAGTAGAGTCCTCCCCTCATCATTAGGGTGTTGAGTAGAGCCCTCCTCATCATTAGGGTGTTGAATAGAGTCCTCCTCATCATTAGGGTGTTGAGTAGAGTCCTCCCCTCATCATTAGGGTGTTGAGTAGAGCCCTCCTCCCATCATTAGGGTGTTGAGTAGAGCCCTCCTCCCCATCATTAGGGTGTTGAGTAGAGTCCTCCCCCCCATCATTAGGGTGTTGAGTAGAGCCCTCCCCTCATCATTAGGGTGTTGAGTAGAGTCCTCCCCCCATCATTAGGGTGTTGAGTAGAGTCCTCCCCTCATCATTAGGGTGTTGAGTAGAGCCCTCCCCCATCATTAGGGTGTTGAGTAGAGTCCTCCCCCCATCATTAGGGTGTTGAGTAGAGCCCTTCCCTCATCATTAGGATGTTGAGTAGAGCCCTCCCCTTATCATTAGGGTGTTGAGTAGAGTCCTTCCCTCATCATTAGGGTGTGGGTAGAGTCCTCCCCTCATCATTAGGGTGTTGAGTAGAGTCCTCCCCTCATCATTAGGGTGTTGAGTTGAGCCCTCCTCCCATCATTAGGGTGTTGAGTAGAGTCCTCCCCTCATCATTAGGGTGTTGAGTTGAGCCCTCCTCCCATCATTAGGGTGTTGAGTAGAGTCCTCCCCCATCATTAGGGTGTTGAGTAGAGTCCTCCCCTCATCATTAGGGTGTTGGTAGAGCCCTCCCCTCATCATTAGGGTGTTGAGTAGAGTCCTTCCCTCATCATTAGGGTGTTGAGTAGAGTCCTCCCCTCATCATTAGGGTGTTGAGTAGAGCCCTCCCCCATCATTAGGGTGTTGAGTAGAGTCTTCCCCCCATCATTAGGGTGTTGAGTAGAGCCCTTCCCCTCATCATTAGGGTGTTGAGTAGAGCCCTCCTCCCATCATTAGGGTGTTGAGTAGAGTCCTCCTCATCATTAGGGTGTTGAGTAGAGTCCTCCTCATCATTAAGGTGTTGAGTAGAGTCCTCCCCCCATCATTAGGGTGTTGAGTAGAGTCCTCCCCATCATTAGGGTGTTGAGTAGAGTCCTCCCCCATCATTAGGGTGTTGAGTAGAGTCCTCCCCATCATTAGGGTGTTGAGTAGAGTCCTCCCATCATTAGGGTGTTGAGTAGAGCCCTCCCCATCATTAGGGTGTTGAGTGTCCTTCATCATTAGGGTGTTGAGTAGCCCTCCTCATCATTAGGGTGTTGAGTAGAGTCCTCCTCATCATTAGGGTGTTGAGTAGAGTCCTCCCCATCATTAGTGTTGAGTAGAGTCCTCCTCATCATTAGGGTGTTGAGTTGAGCCCTCCCATCATTAGGGTGTTGAGTTGAGTCCTCCCATCATTAGGGTGTTGAGTAGAGTCCTCCCTCATCATTAGGGTGTTGAGTAGAGTCCTCCATCATTAGGGTGTTGAGTAGAGTCCTCCCCCTCATTAGGGTGTTGAGAGAGTCCTCATCATTAGGGTGTTGAGTAGAGCCTCCCCTCATTCATTAGGGTGTTGAGTGAGTCTTCCCCCATTAGGTGAGAGTAGCAGCCTCTCATCATTGGTGTTGTCATTCCTCCCCATCATTAGGTGTAGAGTCTTCCTCCATCATTAGGGTGTTGAGTGAGTCCTCTCCCATTATTCCAAACCAGTGTGCAACTTCCTATCTCATCGTGGTTTACATGAGTCCTCCTCTCCCTCATCATTGTGCTGAGGTGATTCAACATTATCTTCATAACTTGTTAGGAAATAAAGTTTAAAATTAACTTCCTCTCTTGTCAGCATTATAGCCTGGTGTGAGCGCGGGCTCTTCAGCGGTGGAGGCGCGTCACAGAAGGACACTCGGGTCAGGGCATTTACACGGTGGAATGTTTGTTTGATTGGCTCATGAAAATGTTTATCCCACCCCTCTCAAACCGATTACAATTGTTTTCCGGTTTGGGCATTTTTATTCTGATTGAGGCGTTTAAATTGAACATTTTCATTCGGATTGGACTTTTAAACCGATTAGTACATCACTCCACCTCGGCCCATCGACCTGATGGCTCCACTTTGGCTCCTTGGCTCTTCGGCTCCACCTGGGATCCACCAAGCTTCCTCTTCCTGTTGATTTGCCCTCATGTGTCACAGCTGTTTTTAGTCCATAGTGTTTGCTTGTGTATTTATAGCCCTCAGTTTCAGCCGGTTCTTGTCTGTTCTTGTCAATGTGAGCTGGTAGTTCTGTTTGTGTTCTGAGATACCTGAACATTTTGTTATTTTTGATTTTGTAAAGACTGCTGCACATAGATTTTTTTTTTCTGCAATCAACACTGATATATACAGTATATGATAGCATTTGTTGTACTGCCATTATAATGATTTACTCTTTTTTTTTAAAGAAAAAAACATCTTACTACAGTATGTTTGGGCCTAATTTAATATGTTTAAAGTAAAAGACAATGGAAATAATTTAAGGTATATTCTCTGACAAGAAAGTCTTAATATCATTATTTATTAAGGAAATGTATCATTTTAAGGATGCTTAACTATTAAACGTTTCTGATTATTTGAAATTAAATATTTTGTTAATGTCAGGTTTTGATGTTTGATTTTGAGGACATTATGTGGTTACACTTTATTTATATTCAATCAATCAATCAATCAACTTTATTTATATAGCGCTTTTACAATGACGATTGTTTCAAAGCAGCTTCACAGTGTTAAACAGGACAACATTGCAACAAAATTTGATTTGGCTAGTTTAATTTGGATAGTTTATAGAATTATATATGACCAAATTAATAAATTCTATTTGTATATTTAGTTGAGTAACTTGGATCATAATTTGAGTGTCCCCAACTGAGCAAGCCAAGCCAAAGCGACAGTGGCAAGGAACCAAAACTCCATCAGGGCATGATGGAGAAAAATAAACAACTTGGGAGAAACCAGACTCAGTCGGGTGCCAGTTCTCCTCTGGCCTATTATTAACAGTGTATAATTATTACTCTGGCAACCTTGCAGGTCTTAAATCATATTAGATAGGAATATTCGAAATTTTGGGTATGGCCTTACGAGGCGGGCTCATTTAGGATGGCGTCGATTACACAAGAATATGAATACTTGAAAGATCGGAGTTATTGCGCCGGAGGCGGGTTAATTGAGGATCACGTTCGGTGAGGCGAATTCAGAGGAGACACTAATGGACACGGTCTCAGCAGACACTCCAGGATGAGCTGGTCATGTCCAGATGCAGGTCCACCATCCGATCCGGACACGGCCTGGATCCGCCGACTGCAGTAAACCTCGGGATAAACAGAGAGACTAACATTAGTGTGGATGCCACTCTTTTTATGATGTAACGAGTACATCAGGTGTTATGGGAAGTGTTCCCGGTTCCGGCTGACCTAGTTAATGCAGCCTAACAATCAGTCATTTGATTTGAATAAAGAAAGTTAAAAATGTTCTATGTGTATGCCATAGTAAAGAGATGTGTTTTTAGTCTAGATTTAAACTGACAGAGTGTGTCTGCTTCCCGAACAATGCTAGGAAGACTGTTCCAGAGTTTAGGTGCTAAATAGGAAAGGATCGACCGCCTGCAGTTGATTTAGATATTCTAGGTATTTTCAACTGGCCAGAGTTTAGAGACCGCAATTGGACGTGATGGAGTATATTGCGTTAAGAGCTCGCTTAAGTACTGGGGAGCTAAACCATTTATTGCTTTATAAGTAATAAGCAAGATTTTAAAATTTATGCGATGTTTAATAGGGAGCCAGTGCAGTGTTGACAGAACTGGACTAATATGATCGTACTTCCTGGTTCTAGTAAGAACTCGAGCTGCTGCGTTTTGGACCAGCTGGAGTTTATTTATTAGGCGAGCAGGGCAACCACCCAGTAGAGCATTACAATAATCTAGCCTTGAGCTCATGAACGCATGTACTAGTTGTTCAGCATTTTGCATTGAAAGCATGTTACGTAATTTAGATATATTTTAAGATGGTAGAATGCAGTTTTACAGATGCTAGAAACGTGGCTTTCAAATGAAAGATTGGTATCAAAGAGCACACCCAGGTTCCTCACTGACGACGAGGACTTGACAGAGCAGCCATCGAGGGTTAGACAGTATTCTAGGGCACTACTTGTGGAGCTTTTCTGTCCAATAATTAAAAATTCAGTTTTATCTGAATTAAGTTGCAGGAAATTACTATTCATCCAATTTTTAATATCAGCTATGCATTCCGTTAATCTTGTGAATTGGTAAGTTTCGTCAGGGTGTGAAGAAATATAGAGCTGAGTATCATCAGCATAACAATGAAAACTAACGCCATGCTTCCTAATGATATCTCCCAGTGGTAGCATATACAGGGTGAAAAGCAACGGTCCTAACACTGAGCCTTGCGGTACTCCATACTGAACTTGTGATCGGTGTGACATCTCTTCATTTACTGCTACAAACTGATAACGGTCAGATAAGTAAGATTTAAACCATGCCAATGCAGTTCCACTAATGCCAACATAATTTTTGAGTCTATTCAAAAGAATATTGTGATCGATAGTATCGAATGCAGCGCTATGATCGAGTAACACTAATAGAGAGATACAACCACGATCAGATGATAAGAGTAAATCATTTGTAACTCTAATTAGAGCAGTCTCAGTACTATGATACGGTCTAAATCCTGACTGAAATCCTCACATATACAATTTCTTTCTAAAAGGAACATAATTGTGAAGACACTGCCTTTTCTAATATTTTTGATAGAAACGGTAGATTCGAGATTGGTCTGTAATTGACTAATTCTTTAGGATCAGGTTGCGGTTTTTTAATAAGTGGTTTAATTACAGCCAACTTAAAAGTTTTGGAACATATCCTAATGTCAAGGATGAATTAATAATATTAAGCAGAGGATCTATGACCTCTGGAAGCATCTCTTTAATAGCCTAGTCGGTATAGGGTCAAGCATACATGTTGTTGATTTTGATGATTTGACAAGTTTAGCCAATTCTTCTCCTCCTATAGCAGTGAATGAGTGTAATTTTCCTCAGTGAGACTACAATGTTCTGTCTGAAGTGATACTGTAGTAGGCGGCTGCATTGTTATAATTTTATTCCTAATGTTATCAATCTTACTAGTAAAGAAGTTCATAAAGTCATTACTGCTGTGTTGTTTACAAATGTCAGAAGTTGAAGCTTTATCCTTTGTTAATTTAGCCACTGTATCGAATAAATACCTAGGTTGTGTTTGTTTTCTTCTAAAAGAGTTGAGAAATAAGCAGATCTAGCAGTTTTTATGGCCTTTCTGTATGCAATCATGCTCTCTTTCCACAAATTGCGAAAAACCTCCAGTTTTGTTTTCTTCCAGCTACGCTCCATTTTTCTGGCTGCTGTTTTAAGGGCCCGAGTGTGCTCGTTGTACCACGGCGTTGGATTATTTGCTTTAATCTTCTTTAGCGCCGAGGAGCAACTATGTCTAAAGTGCTAGTAAAGAGAGAGTCAGTAGTTTCTGTTGCAACATCAAGTTCCTCTTGGCTATCTGTAATTCTGAGGAGATGGAACTGATGAGAAGATTATGTATAAAGCAATCTTTAGTCGCAGCGGTTATAGTCCTGCCATATTTGAAGCGAGGATGGCTTTGCAGCCTTAGCTATATTAAGTATACATGATATTAGGTAATGATCTGAGATGTCATCGCTCTGCTGCAGAATTTTAATGGTATCAACATTTAGTCCATGTGACAGTATTAGATCTAAAGTATGATTAAGGCGATGAGTGGGTCCAGATACGTGTTGTCTAACTCCAATAGAGTTTATAATGTCTTTAAATGCCAATCCCAATGCGTCTTTTTCATTGTCAACATGGATATTAAAATCACCAACAATTAGTACTTTATCTGCAGCCAGTACTAACTCTGATAGAAAACCAGCAAATTCTTTGATAAAGTCTGTATTGTGCCCTGGTGGCCTGTATACAGTAGCCAACACAAATGTCAAACGGGATTTATCATTTACACTACACAATGTTACATAAAGCACCAAAACTTCAAAGGAATTATATTTGAAACTAGACTTCTGAGTAATACTGAAGTTATCATTATAAATTACAGCAACACCTCCCCTTTTCCTTTCAGACGCGGCTCGTGTTTATAACAATAATCTTGGGAGTGGACTCATTTAAAGTAATGTGTTCGTCAGGTTTTAGCCAGGTTTCTGTCAAACACAGCACATCTAGGTTATGATCTATAATCATATCATTAACAATAAGCGTTTTTGGCGAAAGGGATCGAATATTCAGCAACCCGAGATTTATCAATTGTTCATACAGTTACTAAATATTGTCTACTTTAGTAACTGTAAGTAACTTTGCAACTACATCAACTTGTTCTACTAACTCAAACCATGAACTAACATGTTGACATGTTAGTTCAACTCAACTAAAGTGAGTTGACATGTTGCAAAGTTACGTATAATGCCAAGTGGACCATTGTAATAAAGTGTAACCCATTAGGGTGTATTTTTGTTCTTCAAACGATGACTGTGTTGCCTCTTGATGTCCAATATAAAATGAGTGTCCTAAAACAACATTAGAGAAGCACTTATCTATTATCTGTTTGAAGAGAAAGCTGTGTGTGTGTGAATGTCTCTTACTCATCCTCAAACACATGTGGAATTAGACAGTGAACAATAATATCACAGCATCGTTTACAGTGAGTTTTGTGAGGTGTGGTTATTCACTGCAGTGGCGTATGATGTGTTTTGAGGAGATAAGCAGTAACTCAGATGAATGATTGTGTGTCAAGTGTTTAGACTCCTAAATGAAGCAATCAAAGCGTGTGTGAGAGTCACTGCCGCTTCATTACCATTTTGAGAGTGTCAGTGAAGGGAGAGGAGCACAATGATTTGAAGCCTATTTGTCAGGTTATTATTTCATGTGCATTTCAGAGACGCAAGAAGTAAAAATATAGAACACAGAGCAGCAAACTCACCTGCAAAGAAGCTACACACACACACACACACACACACACACACACACACACACACACACACACACACTTGTAAATGAGATTCAACGTCATTGATAAAGCAAGTCATTGATGAAGCAAATAAATTAGAGCAAGACCATGAATTTTATAAA
>CM040921.1:40119918-40139918 GCA_023029165.1 Gobiocypris rarus | reverse complement strand
GTGTGTTTGATCATCTTCATGGCCCCCAGAATATGTGTTGTGTGAAGGGTTAGGGTACATGTGAAATCTTCTGCACTTGTTTTTGGATATGGAGATTCTGCACTCTTTCAGTAGATGCGTAATAGCGCCCCCTACTGTATAACAGGGGAAACGTGGATTGCTGGAAAGACTTGTCAATGGTGGGGAGTTATGGTCAAGGGTCGCCGAAGGCCCCAGATTACTGTTCAACATTCACTAGGGCTCTTAGCTCAAACATGTATGTGTGTGTATATGCATATACTGTATATGACATCTGACATATATCCTAGAATAACATTTCCTCATCTTTCCCTTCTTCTCTTCCTGAAGCAGGTAACAGTAGGTAACAGTAGACTCGGTTCTTTATAAGTCTTTCCATTCTATTGCGAAGTGTATTTCTTATTTTATGTATGTACATTGACCACTGTGATATCCGGAGTTGGGTTAGGAGCTGATGGATGTTTGATTCCCTGCTCCTCTGTTTAAATGAACTCCGATGTGAGGTTTGGATATTGACTTATTGATCTATATCCCGCAGGCTGAACGTGTTTGTGCACACAGTCCAAGTAATACAGTATTTTTCGTTCTTTGTATTGTTTTACCATTCAAATCATCAAACTTTATCACAGTGTTCATTTGTTTAAATCTCTCGTTATGACAAATGCATTACTGATAACTCTTTAAAACTGTAGACTAACACAATTACAACGACAGTATCACAAAAAGTTTAAATATCTTATTTCACATGTAAAAAGGCTGTAGTTTAGGGTTAGGGTTGGTCAATGGAACGTCCTGTCATAATCCTGGACTAAATATGCTCATTTTCACCACTAATATATACATAATTTTGCACTGGAGAAGAAATGTTTGTTTTATGTGACAAAACGCTCAAAACTCCTAACATAAAACTCTTAATACATTATGCAGTGTTAGGGTGAGATACACACACACACACTCACACACACACACTCACACTGCCCCTAAACCTACCCATCATACACACACACACACACACACACACTACCCATCACAGGAGACTGCACAGTTTACTTTCTGTGATAAAAACCTCATCCTGTGTGATTTATAAGCATTTTGAAAAGTGAGGACATGGGGAACGTCCTCATATTTCACCCTCTTTTTGTAATACCTGTGTCATACCCATGTCATTATACACATTTGTGTCCTGATATTTCACAAAAACATGCCCACACACACACACACACACACACACACACACACACACACACACACACACACACACTCACACACACACACACACACACACACACACACACACACACACACTACCCATCACAGGAGACTGCACAGTTTACTTTCTGTGATAAAAACCTCATCCTGTGTGATTTATAAGCATTTTGAAAAGTGAGGACATGGGGAACGTCCTCATATTTCACCCTCTTTTGTAATACCTGTGTCATACCCATGTCATTATACACATTTGTGTCCTGATATTTCACAAAAACATGCCCACACACACACACACACACACTCCACACACACACACACACACACACACACACACACACACACACACACACACACACACACACACACACACACACTGCCCTAAACCTACCCATCTCACACACACACACACACACACACACACACACACACACACTCACACTCACACTGCCTAAACCTACCCATCACACACACACACACACACACACACACAGTGGTGACTCTGTTGATTGTGTTGTGTTTATATGAAGACTAACCCTCACCCACACCTGCATGTTTATATCTTCATTATGACATTATATATTTGGTTTATTGGTGTGTTTTCCTCGCAGGGATGAGTTCAGTTTTACCAGCATTTGGCACGACCCGACACAAACACACACAATCCTCGGCTGCAACGCTTGAGTGACCAACAAACTCAAATCTCACAGACCCAGGCAGCAATAAATCATCCCAGCTTTCATCCACTAATATTAATGAATGTGCATTTATCATCTAATCAACACAAAATGATGACCTGAGCTCTCAGGCTCAGTCTGTCTCTCTGTCCGGCATGATGGATTATACCCTTAAACTGTTATTACACCTTTAATGCTCTCAATGACACCCTGATCACTTTCCTCTCTTATCTCTCTCGCTCTCTGTCTTATATAAAATAAGATGTATAAACATAAATGAGAATGAATCTCTATATTTATTGAATGGATAGTGCTTTCATGAATAGCTTACAGAAATAAAGAGAGTATTAGCCTGCAGTGTCTCTGACTGAACGCATAAGGAGCTGATAAACACATTCAATAAAAACAAATCCATCATTTGACATACATGAGTCAAAATAAAGAATGACTGTAAATACAAACCAAATCCCTGATAAGACATGACAATAATGATCTCTGCAGGTGAGCTGGAGGATTGCCCGTCCATCATTAGCCTGTAGTTGGGCTGTATTCTGAATGTGTTGTTTACCCTGCTCATCAGTGTGAGTGTTGTACAGTCGGTGAACACTAGAGGTCAGTACACACACGTGTGTGTGTTCATGCGTCTCTGTGTGTTGAGATTTAGGATTTCTGTCACTGAGCTGCATTTGTAAATGAAATAAATAATGTTAATTTGTTTGTTTGATGTTTTATTTATTAATACTATTATTCATTTATTTATATTAGTGTCTTCTGTAAAATAAAGTGCAAAACAGTCTGAGCGTCAGCGCGGCGATGGTGTAAACGCAGTTGGGTAATATTATTTATAATTGCTAGCCTGGATGCCAGCCGAATTTAGCCCCGCCCACACATTTTTTTGCTCGGGCAATTCGGTCTGGCCTCGCTCCATAGAGGAGTTATTATTACTGAAACTGTTCGGACCAATGAGATCATCAGGGCGGGCTTTAGACGATGATGGACAGATGATCAACAGTATCGTAATCATCCACGTCATCAAAGGCGCTTGGGTTGAGTTTGCTCTTATCCTAAACGGAGAACATGTTCGTATATGCATTCACCTTCACTATTTCTCTCAGAAACGATGATCGTGTTGGGAAGTACTCTGTGTATCCTTACATTCTTTTATTACAACACTGGCAAAGATCGTTTACACTCATCTTTTTCTTGTAACGTTACTTAATCCAGCGCGCGTGCAGACAGGGTTGCCACGTTTTTTTGCAATGTCGCGCACAATTGCTACTCAAAACTATAGCCCAAAACAATAACTTTCCGGGGTGTTCTCTGGATGGCGTTTGGTTGGCAAAATATGTTATTGTGGCAAGGTTGCCCGTAAAATTCGCATTCCTGGGTTTATATAATCACATAATTGGGGTCGCTTCGACCTGCGGACATGGAGAAAAACTCAGACTTGGCAACACAGTGAGTTCTGTTAACATTTGATAACTAACGTTACGCGTCGCTCCGCTGCTCTGATTGGTTGAGGGTCTGTCCAATTGAGGTCTTTCCTGGCTCGGTTGAAACACGCCCATAATCAAAGCCCAATGGAGCGGCACCAGACTCATATTCTGACTAGAGTTGAGTATGACCACGTCAGGCTATATAATTGGCTGTATATAAAAACATTCAGATATAGATTCTCTGGTGCTGTGGATTGTTTTAGCACATCGTCTGTAAAAATAAATGGTGCAATGAGACCAAACAGTGTTGGACACTGTAACGGAGATTCACGGGTTTATTGACTTTATTCCTGAGTGTTCAAATCACTAACCGTAAATATGAGCAATAATAATAGTGATGATTGACTGCTAATCTTTTCACTCTTGTGAGTAAACTACTAAATTAATCTTAATTTGACTAATTAATGCAAGCCTTGACTTTCTAATTAACCCATCACATGAGATGCTATTATACTAATGCTTTTAATTATCTAACCAGTCTAATTACTGCTGATTGCGTCTGTCCATTTGGGACATTTCATATTTATAGAGCCGTTTATTTCAATACAATTACTAAAATATTGATCCTAGAATTTAGAAGTTTAATTACTCAGTTACTGTAATTCAACAGTTGAAATATTTTAAACATTGATCTGAGGAAAGCTTCAGTACAGAGACGGGTCACTGACCAGATTTATTCCAAAAACTCCAAATCTTCTATTCTCTAAATGCGGCGGTTTCACCAGATGAAAGCCAGATACTCCCACTCAGCATTAATGAAAGGTTTCTCTGTGTTTACATGTGAAGTGTGTAAGGGCAGCGCCACCAGAGGGCGTGTTAGACTGAACGTACAGCTGCTGTTCTTCACACTGTAAATCACACTCATGCCTTCTGCAGAACATTATAACCATCGAATAATGGATAAAACGTTTAACTCATCATTGAAAGATGAAAACCCTTACAAAAAATAACTTTATTCAAGTGTGCTATAGGATACTTCTTTTAAAGTAAAGTAAGAAAGTACATGTTCAGGCTATTTTGTACTTTTCAGAAATATATTTAAAATTTGCACTTACGTATATTTTACTTATACTGACAGAAAAGTCTAAGTATATTTGGAATATGTACTCCATCTTTTGACCGAGATATACTTAAAATACTATAATTAAAAATTATAATTAAAATACTATAATTTGGTATCAAACTATACTTTGGTTTGAGTGGATGTTCATTTTGCAATTTCTAAAGATAAAAAAACATATAATCCTCAATATCACTTTCCTTCACATTTCACTTTGTTAACAAACAAAAACCAGTTTCTTAATGACCACCAAACAGGAAGTGACATTTTTATGGATACACACACATCATCAGTAAGTGTTATCAACAGATTTTATGAATTCTGTGATATTAGTAGATTTGTGTCTCTTCAAAACATTCATCGTTTTCATTTTGATTCAAAATATGTTGATTAATAATAACTGTTAGAAAATGT
Source organism: Gobiocypris rarus (assembly GCA_023029165.1). Taxonomy (NCBI): domain Eukaryota; kingdom Metazoa; phylum Chordata; class Actinopteri; order Cypriniformes; family Gobionidae; genus Gobiocypris; species Gobiocypris rarus. The sequence continues at coordinate 40,135,047 of CM040921.1, read as the reverse complement.
TAACTTCAAGCTGACCGTGTTTCACCGTGTTCACACTTTTATTACAACACATGCAGATTCATTTTTCAAGCATCATACTGTATATCAGGACTGAGCCATATGATCTGCTCCCACAATGCATTAGTTCATGCATCGGCGCATTCGTCAGTTCTAGTGCCAGTGGGCCGACGAGGAATCCAGAGATCTCGACCCGCTCCACATCCAGTCATGAGTTTGATGAATTCAGTCACATCCATAATGAGGAATTGCAGATGTATTGTGGGATTCTTTATGACTTCTGGGAATGAACACTTTAGAGTATAAACCAGGAATTAATGGTCTTTGATCCACATGAGATAAACTTCAGCCAGCCAAAACCTGACACAAATTAGTAGTAATTTAATACAGAGCGCCTGTCTGGAACCATAGAAGCACTTTAGACGACTGAAATACGTCTGTGTGTGTGTGTGTGTGTGTGTGTGTGTGTGTGTGTGTGTGTGTGTGTGTGTGTGTGTGTGTGTGTGAGTGAGTGTGTGTGTGTGTGTGTGTGTGTGTGTGTGTGTGTGTGTGTGTGTGTGTGTGTGTGTGTGTGTGTGTGTGTGTGTGTGTGTGTGTGTGTGTGTGTGTGTGTGTGGGCATGTTTTTGTGAAATATCAGGACACAAATGTGTATAATGACATGGGTATGACACAGGTATTACAAAAAGAGGGTGAAATATGAGGACGTTCCCCATGTCCTCACTTTTCAAAATGCTTATAAATCACACAGGATGAGGTTTTTACAGAAAGTAAACTGCTCAGTCTCCTGTGATGGGTATTGTGTGTGTGTGTGTGTGTGTGTGTGTGTGTGTGTGTGTGTGTGTGTGTGTGTGTGTGTGTGTGTATGTGTGTGTATAAATCACACTAAGTGATGTTTTTGAAAATATAAAATGCAGCATGTCTCCTGTGATGGGTAGGTTTAGGGACAGGGGCAGTGTAGGGGGATAGAAAATACGGTTTGTACAGTATAAAATGCATTACGCCTATGGAATGTCCCCATAAAACATGGAAACACAACATGTGTGTGTGTGTGTGTGTGTGTGTGTGTGTCAAGTCACCTTCATTTATATAGCGCTTTTTACAATATAGATTGTTTCAAAGCGACTTTACAGTGATAACAGGAAATGTATGCAACATAGATGTTTTGGCTGTACAGCAGCTCTAGAAGAAAGTCATTGTCCAGTTTAACCTCTTAACCTGCGCTCCTATTTTTGAGCATTTTCTGAAAACGACATACCCAAATAAAAATGTCTGCTCTTAAACCCTATATTCATAAATCTGGCCTTATTTTAAACTAAACACATGAAATTTTGTTACCCAAGAGTCATAATAAGTCAAGTCAAGTCACCTTTATTTATACAGCACTTTTACAATGCCGATTGTTTCAAAGCAGCTTCACAGTGTTTATGCATTCGCCGCCCAGCCGCCAGTCTCGAGAAGAAGCTCTGCTGTGTTCTGCTTCGGTCCACATTGATCTCTCGCTTATGCACCCCAGGGGACAGCTCTCAGCGGCCTGGCCGCAGCTAGGACCGCTTGGCGGAAGCCTTCTTTACCTGAAGGACGGTCCTCATATCGACCTTCGGCTCAGAAGCCTTCGCCCGAGAGTGCCGTCTCCTTTGCCAAGCTCCCTCGGGAGGCGCGGGAAGCGACACCTCTTTCTGCACCTGCCGGTGCGAGGAGCTGGTAGACGGCCGAGGCTGCCCTCCCCAAGGAGCCAGAGCCGGGAGGGAAATACTGTTGGAAAGGCGCCGACTGCTTTTCACCTCCTGAAACCACTCAACGACGATATTTACTGTGCCGCCGAAGAGGCCAGAAGGTGAAATCAGGGAGTCCCCCAAAGTGTTGTCACGATTACGCAGTGCAAGGGGAACAGTGATGTCATCAGCTCAGTTCAAATATCATATAGTGTCAATGCGGGCGGATCAGTAATATAGTTGAATATTTAGTGTCCCCAACTAAGCCAAAAGGCAAAGGCAAAAGAGGTGACGGTGGCAAGAACTTAAACCCCATCAGGTGACAGAATGGAGAAAAAAACCTTGGGAAAAACCAGGCTCGGTCGGGGTGCCAGTTCTCCTCTGGCCAACGAACAAACAGTAAATGATTAAAATTCTGACAACATTACAAGTCATATTAGATCAAAGCATTCAGAGTATTTGGCCAGTTCCATCTGAATGAAAATTGGAGCTATCACGCCAGAGATGGGTTTTTTTGAGTATTAGTCCCACTGGATTGACGTGTCGATGAGGCCTTCACAGGGGAGAGTCTAGTTGACACGCTCTCTCAGACACTTCAGGGATGAGCTGGTCATGTCCATCTGATCTGGATACGGCCTGGATCCGGCCGACTGCAGTAAACCTCGGGATAAACAGAGACACTAACATTAGCGTAGATGCCATTCTTCTGATGATGTAACGAGTACATCAGGTGTTATGGGAAGTGTTCCCGGTTCCGGCTGACCTAGATAATGCAGCCTAACAATCATTTACTGATCTGAATAATATAAATTGATAATGTTCTGTGTGTATGCCATAGTAAAGAGATGTGTTTTTAGTCTAGATTTAAACTGACAGAGTGTGTCTGCTTCCCGAACAATGCTAGGAAGACTGTTCCAGAGTTTAGGAGCTAAATAGGAAAAGGATCGACCGCCTGCAGTTGATTTTGATATTCTAGGTATTATCAGCAGGTCAGAGTTTAGAGAGCGCAGTAGACGTGATGGAGTATAATGTGTTAAGAGCTCGCTTAAGTACTGGAGAGATAAACCATTTAGTGCTTTGTAAGTAATAAGCAAGATTTTAAAATGTATGCGATGTTTAATAGAGAGCCAGTGCAGTGTTGACAGAACTGGACTAATATGATCGTACTTCCTGGTTCTAGTAAGAACTCGAGCTGCTGCGTTTTGGACCAGCTGGAGTTTGTTTATTAAGCGAGCAGGGCAACCACCCAGTAGAGCATTACAATAATCTAGCCTTGAGCTCATGAACGCATGTATTAACTGTTCAGCATTTTGCATTGAGAGCATGTGCCGTAATTTATATATATTTTTAAGATGGTAGAATGCAGTTTTACAGATGCTAGAAACATGGCTTTCAAATTAAAAAAAGATTTGTATCAAGCATATTAGCCTATATTTGACTACCCCATTATACTTACATAAAAATATAGGCTACTTACTTGTAGGTTTAAAATACCACATATGGCACATTTATTGTTCAACAACAAATATTTTAGAAATATTTATATTTTATTCAGAATTATTGCATGCACGTGGCGGCGCTTCTTCATGGAAGCCTGAATTTTAGCAGAGATTCACTTACAGAAGGCTCATCCTTTCCGGGCAGCAAAATTGACATACCAGCTAGAATTTTAGAACATTACCTACATTGTTCTATAAATGTTTTCAGCGGGTAGTTTTATTTTGTTCCCAGAATGTTCTTTTAAAAGTTTGGATAACATTTTTTAAAAACATTCTAAAAATGTTTAGTGGTAACATTCTAATAACATACCCACTAAGCAAAGTTTCAACGTCTTTGACCCTAGAGGCGAGCGTTGAAAAGAGCGTCCACTGAGGAGCCAGAATAAAGCGTTTTTATGGCGTCTGTTTTGGACGTGATCTGCACGTCTGATATAGAGGTTCATGGATCCTCAAGGTTAAACAGTTCAAATGTACTCATTCTGGACATATATTCCTTTTGTAATTGCAAATCAACTCACAGACAGTGTGTGTTTGTCCAAAATCTGAAAATAAAAGAAACTTAGCTCACACCTTTAGACACTTTAGGCAACTTAGCATCTGTAATTCACACATCTTTGGATCATGAGAGAAACCAGACCTGAAGGAAAGACTCTCTGGCTCAGGACTCAATCCAGGCTCTTCTTGCTGTGAGGAGTCAGTGTTTCCCACTCATACACTGGTGCTGCCCTTAATCACAGATATAAGAGACACTTTGACTATTTCTGTCAGACGTCTACAGAAAATTAACAGAGGTTTAGATGTTGATGATTTATGGTTCATTTGAAGTCACCATTGTGGTGGGAAGCGTTTGCTTTAGTTGGGCTCTTGGTCCCTGTAGTTGTGTTAGCTTTTCTTTGGCTGCTGTAACTGTGTCTTTGAAACACAATAGTTGTGGCTGAGCAAGCAAAGATAAAGTGACATCAGGTGTTGTCAGCTCCTTGTTGATGATCACAAAGTGAGCATTTCATTTTTTTTAGTTGTTTTCAATTGTAATTTGCTTATAGCTACTACACCTTTATAAAACTGCAGAATTGGCACCAATAGCATTTAATCGATCAATTATCCTGAAGAAAAAAAAGTATGCACACCCAACGTTTTGAGCAAATGTTTCACAAAGTCACACACACACATCAACATTTGGCCAATGATTCACAACAACGGTGACAAGTTTCATGCAATGCATGATGGCTGGCTTCATAGTGCAAAACTCATGCTTGATTCCCAAGCTTTTTGATTTGATTGTCACCGTTGTTGTGAATCATAGGCCAAATCTTGATGTCGTGTGTGACTTTGTGAAATATTTGCTCAAAATATTGGGTGCATATTTTTTTTTTTGGTCATCCTGCCAGATAATTGATCCTTTTAATTTTATTGGTGCAAATACCACAGTATCATAAGGTTATTGTGGATATATACAAATTAGTTTTGTACCAAACAAGAACACATAACTTAAAACACAACATCAGATGCTCACGTTGTGATGATTTAGTGATCATCAACGAGGAGCTGACAACACCTGATGTCACTTTATCTTTGCTTGCTCAGCCACAACTATTGTGTTTCACAGACACAGTTACAGCAGCCAAAAAAAAGCTAACTCAACTACAGGAAACGCAAACGCTTCCCACCACAATGGTGACTTCAAATGAACCATAAATCATCAACATCTAAAACCTCTGTTAATTTTCTGTAGACGTCTGACAGAAATAGTCAAAGTGTCTCTTATATCTGTGATTAAGGGCAACACCAGTGTATGAGTGGGAAACACTGGCTCCTCACAGCAAGAAGATCCTGGATTGAGTTCTGAGCCAGAGAGTCATTCCTTCAGGTCTGGTGTCTCTCATGATCCAAAGATGTGTGAATTACAGATGCTAAGTTGCCTAAAGTGTCTAAAGGTGTGAGCTAAGTTTCTTTTATTTTCAACATTTTGGACAAACACGCACTGTCTGTGAGTTGATTTGCAATTACAAAAGGAATATATGTCCACAATGAGCACATTTGAACTGTTTAACCTTGAGGTTCCATGAACGTCTATATCAGGCGTGCAGATCACGTCCAAAACAGACGTCATAAAAGCGTTTATTCTGGCTCCTCAGTGGGCGTCTTTTCAACGTTAAGCCTCTAGGGTCAAAGCGTTGAAACTTTGCTTAGTGGGTATGTTATTAGAATGTTACTAAACATTTTTAGAATGTTTTTAAAGAATGTTATCCTAACTTTTAAAAGAACATTCTGGGAACAAAAATAAAACTACCGCTGAAAACATTTATAGAACAATGTAGGTAATGTTCTCAGAACATTCTTATAACAAAAAATTCTAGCTGGGAATGCTTATACAATGTTCAGGATAATGTCCCAAGAGTTATTCTGTACTGTAATGTCAGTGTGTCATGCAAAGAAATGGTATTCATTTAATTATAATCTTACATAGTCAGATCTATAATCTTAAATATACTTTCTAAACAAACTATCATGACAGTGTAATTTTAAGTAATCTCATTTGTCGACATGATGCTGGTGATTTGCAGAGCTGGTACAAACATATCCACATCGCTATGATCAGATGCTTTCTGAACTGCTGTTTTCTTATAGCTGTAATTTGTATTGTGTGTGTTTTTTTGTTATTGAGAGGAAAGCGTGTAGCACATATTTACATACACTATATTACCAAAAGTATTGGGACACCCCTCCAAATCATTGAGCTTCATGTTTTCAATCCGATGGGCGAGTCTGTATTTGGCGGTTCCCAGAAGAACGGTACTTGCCTGACTGCATTGTGCCAAGTGTAGAGTTTGGTGGAGGAGATTATGGTGTGGGGTTGTTTTTCAGGGGTTGGAAGATTTCCCTTAGTTCCAGTGAAAGGAACCCTAAATCCTTCAGCATACCAAGACATTTTGGAAAATTTCATGCTCCCAACTTTGTGGGAACAGTTTGGGATGGCCCCAGTGCACAAAGCAAGGTCATCAAGACATGGATGAGCAAGTTTGGTGTGGAGGAACTTGACTGGCCTGCACAGAGTCCTGAGCTCATCCCGATAGAACACCTTTGGGATGAATTAGAGCGGAGACTGAGAGCCAGGCCTTCTCGTCCAACATCAGTGCCTGACCTCACAAATGCGCTTCTAGAAGAATGGTCAAAAATTGTTTAACACTCCTAAACCTTGTGGAAAGCCTTCCCAGAGGAGTTAAATCTTATATATCTGCAAAGGGTGGGCCAACTCCATATTAAACTCTACGGATTAAGAATGGGATGCCATTAAAGTTCACATGCATGTAAAGGCAGGCGTCCCAAAACTTGTGGCAATATAATGCATCTAAATAACGCTCTCAGCAGCATGGACGGCATCAGGATGTTTGTTAACTGTGTATTACTTCAGAGGTATTTCCAATTACGTTTTACTTCTAAACAAAGAACAATAAAGAACTTCGCCATGAGTATATCGGGGAACTGAACCATTTTCAGTCTCATGTTCAGAATGTGAATGCAAGCACTAAGTTGCTGGCTGCAGTTCACTTAACGGCCACCGGTGTCGCTAATAACAAAAGTTTCTGGATTCTACATAAAGCCCCCTTAAGCTAATTTCACCTATGAAAATGAGGAAAAAACTCGCTCTCCTTTCTGTAATGTGGCAAATGCAAAATAAAGATTTTTACTGTACAATTTATTATACATTGTTAGGTTCAAATCATGGTAGTGTTTGTTGTTTTTGCTGCTTTTTACTGTAATACTTCATGACAATAATGAGAATCTAATGAAAGTCATCACTGAGAATAATGAGAACTACAGAAAAATGTGGATTTGAGGAGAAAATGTTCATAACTGTCCTAATATTATGCCACAATGCAAAAATTCGAATGGTCTTTGAAAGCGGTATTTTCCCCATTTAAATCCTTACACGATACAATTTTGTGACATGTTTGAGGGGGGTGGGAGGTCATTTAGGCTATGTATAACCTCTAATATAACCCTTTTTCTGGTAGTGTTTATGTGATACATACTCTTCGTGTTAAACTACATGTTCTGATGTTCTTATCAAAGAGAGCATTCCGGTATATATCCAATATCCCAGCTAGAATTTTAGAATATTACCGACATTGTTCTATAAATGTTTTCAGCGGGTAGTTTTATTTTTGTTCCCAGAATGTTCTTTTAAAAGTTAGGATAACATTCTTTAAAAACATTCTAAAAATGTTTAGTGGTAACATTCTAATAACATACCCACTAAGCAAAGTTTCAACGCCTTTGACCCTAGAGGCTTAACGTTGAAAAGACGCCCACTGAGGAGCCAGAATAAACGTTTTTATGACGTCTGTTTTGGACGTGATCTGCACGCCTGATATAGACGTTCATGGAACCTCAAGGTTAAACAGTTCAAATGTGCTCATTGTGGACATATATTCCTTTTGTAATTGCAAATCAACTCACAGACAGTGTGTGTTTGTCCAAAATCTTGAAAATAAAAGAAACTTAGCTCACACCTTTAGACACTTTAGGCAACTTAGCATCTGTAATTCACACATCTTTGAATCGTGAGAGACACCAGACCTGAAGGAAAGACTCTCTGGCTCAGACTCAATCCAGGATCTTCTTGCTGTGAGGAGCCAGTGTTTCCCACTCATACACTGGTGCTGCCCTTAATCACAGATATAAGAGACACTTTGACTATTTCTGTCAGACGTCTACAGAAGCTCTTACTGAGAGTTAACAGAGGTTTAGATGTTGATGATTTATGGTTCATTTGAAGTCACCATTGTGGTGGGAAGCACTTTAGTTGGGATCTTGGTCCCTGTAGTTGTGTTAGCTTTTCTTTGGCTGCTGTAACTGTGTCTGTGAAACACAATAGTTGTGGCTGAGCAAACAAAGATAAAGTGACATCAGGTGTTGTCAGCTCGTTGATGATCACTAAATCATCACAAAGTGAGCATTTAATTTTTTTTTTACAAATTGTTTTCAATTGTAATTTGCTTATAGCTACTACACCTTTGTAAAACTGCAGAATTGGCACCAATAGCATTTAATTGATCAATTATCCTGAAGAAAAAAAAGTATGCACACCCAACGTTTTGAGCAAATGTTTCACAAAGTCACACACACACATCAACATTTGGCCAATGATTCACAACAACGGTGACAAGTTTCATGCTGCAATGCATGATGGGTGGCTTCATAGTGCAAAACTCATGCTTGATTCCCAAGCTTTTTGATTTGATTGTCACCGTTGTTGTGAATCATAGGCCAAATCTTGATGTCGGTGTGTGACTTTGTGAAATATTTGCTCAAAATGTTGGGTGCATATATATTTTTTTTGGTCATCCTTCCAGATAATTGATCCTTTTAATTTTATTGCATAAATACCACAGTACCACAAAGTTATTGTGGATATATACAAATTACTTTTGTACCAAACAAGAACACATAACTTAAAACACAACATCAGATGCTCGCTATGATGATTTAGTGATCATCAACGAGGAGCTGACAACACCTGATGTCACTTTATCTTTGCTTGCTCAGCCACAACTATTGTGTTTCACAGACACAGTTACAGCAGCCAAAGAAAAGCTAACACAACTACAGGGACCAAGAGCCCATCTAAAGCAAACGCTTCCCACCACAATGGTGACTTCAAATGAACCATAAATCATCATCATCTAAACCTCTGTTAACTCTCAGTAAGAGCTTCTGTAGACATCTGACAGAAATAGTCAAAGTGTCTCTTATATCTGTGATTAAGGGCAGCACCAGTGTATGAGTGGGAAACACTGGCTCCTCACAGCAAGAAGATCCTGGATTGAGTCCTGAGCCAGAGTCTTTCCTTCAGGTCTGGTTTCTCTCATGATCCAAAGATGTGTGAATTACAGATGCTAAGTTGCCTAAAGTGTCTAAAGGTGTGAGCTAAGTTTCTTTTATTTTCAAGATTTTGGACAAACACACACTGTCTGTGAGTTGATTTGCAATTACAAAAGGAATATATGTCCACAATGAGCACATTTGAACTGTTTAACCTTGAGGTTCCATGAACGCTATATCAGACGCTGCAGATCACGTCCCAAAACAGACGCCATAAAAACGCTTATTCTGGCTCCTCAGTGGACGCCTTTTCAACGTCACTCTAGGTCAAAGACGTTGAAACTTTGCTTAGTGGGTATGTTATTAGAATGTTACCCTAAACATTTTTAGAATGTTTTTAAAGAATGTTATCCTAACTTTTAAAAGAACATTCTGGGAACAAAAATAAAACTACCCGCTGAAAACATTTATAGAACAATGTAGGTACTGTTCTCAGAACATTCTTATAACAAAAATTCTAGCTGGGATATCTGCATGACTTTCTAACATTTACTGATGAAGAATATACCTGTGAAATGTAAGTTATGCACTGAGGAAAGCACCGCATTTCAAACGCATTAAACACTGCAAGTATTTAGCCTATCTGTCTGTCAGCACAAGTAAGTTAGCCTATCTCTCAGAGCATCTGACAGGGCAAGCTGCCTTAAACTATACATGTTAACTATATCACCAGTTATTTTGAAGCCCTTAATATAAAGCATATGTCATGTTCAGGACAAATTGTACTTTCCCTGCATCAGCTCATTCTGTGTACTCCGCTATTTTTCAGATGCGTTCGTATCAATCTACTGTATACCGATATAAACGGTATTGCCTCATTTCATATCTTTTATAAAAAAATATATCAATATATTGTACAAACTCGATATACGGCCCAGCCCTACTCCATACTGAACTTGTGATCAGTGTGACATCTCTTAATTTACTGCTACAAACCGATAAGGGTCAGATATTTGTTATTGCTGCTGCTGTACAATATAGCAATCATGATTTACCCATATCAGATCTATACAGGTGGAGCTGGGGAATGTGAAGGGTTTCTGAAAGCACGCTGCTATCGCTACAAAAATTGCTGATCAGTATTCAAAAGTTGAGCAGCGAGCTCATTGGCTACTGATAAAGCAGGAACCAATCATCCGTGTCCTATAAAAAATCATGTGGTTGCAAGCGGGTTGAGTTATGGACCTATCAGCCTGCACCATGTAGTGCAGTGGATCTCAAACCTGTCCTGGGGACCAGTTGAAAACGGTGTCTTGTGAGCATTACAATACATTTATTTTTAACTAACAAATGAAATCACAACTTATGCTGTCATGCAATAAATCTGCTTCATCAGACACATTAAATGAATTACTAATTACAAATGTAAAGCTTGTAAAAATACTAGAAATTGTGAAATAATGGAAAAATTGGAAATCATGTAGCAAACAGTACATTTAATTTATCTGTAGGGATGTAATCTCCCAGTCGATTGGTCGATTCTTAGTCGATACGTTCTGGCTCTACTCAAATTCTGATTGGTCGATTTGGTGCCGCGTTCATGTAATTGATTTTGCCACATTCATTCGTTCAGTAAGGCAGCGTTCATTTCATCAGGTGGAAAGCACTATCTGCTAATGGGGGTGTTTTCAGAGCACCTGATTCACAGGTAACAGTCTGTCTTCAGAACACCCCCCTTGTTTTCACTTCTTTTGGATTAGCCCAACCCACTGGAGAAGAGACACAGATTGAAGTCGGCTACTTTGTGTATTATTTATGCTTAATATCTATGCTTTATTTTTCAGTTATGCACTTTATTTCGTTTCTGCTCTTGATCTGGCTTGTTTAATAAATTAAAAAAAAATTATAAAGTGGACGTGCCTTTTGTGTTTAAGAGTAAATGCTTTAAGTTAATAGTCGTGTCTCAGCCGAAACTGAGGAGGATAGCCAGGAGCAGAAAGACCAGATGATCGCGGAAGATTTGGTTTCAAAGCGCAATGTAAAGGTGCCTAATTAAGCGTGTTTGTCATTGTAGTGTGTTGTTGTTGCGTTTGCTAATGAAGCCACAATTCAAGCAACCCGCTCCCGAATTGGCGCTCCAAAACCGATCCTTCAAATATGCGCGGCCTCACAGAGGCGCATTTACGGATGAACTGTCATTCACGGTGTGTGTGCACTGGCGCATTTTCAGTTCATGCATACCTTCATATGAATTCATTGAAACCACTCGCTCTGCTCCACTCTGTTATTAATGCCCGAGCGGCCTTATATATAACTGCATTACTTCTGGTTATACTGTATAGAATTAGTGATCTAAAAGCCCAGTCTGTAATACCGGTATTACTGGTGATTAGCCAGTGGGAAAATTTCCTCACACATCCTATTGACAACATAGTAGGCTACTATATTTTTGGAAATATGATATGCTTAGGTGCATGAGACGCAGCGCTGTCAGAGCCGACAGACTCGTGTGTCCGACTCATTTCAGTTCAAAATAATCAGGTCAAAAACGGTTTAATATACTGCAAATAGCTTACTAGTTTTTATGTTTATTTATTATTCATTTAGGCAGACAAATAGGCTACCAAGTACTTTGCACAGTGCACAGTTAATCATTTTTTTTTTTAATTTATGGTGTCATTTTTTGTCGATTTTAGTCAAAAATTTCAGGACTTTAGTCGACCAAGATTTTCTCAGGTTGGTTACAGCCCTATTTATCTGTTATAACTTTTATGTTGTTTTGGTCACTTGGCTGTTTCCTCAAATTCGTCAAGTTTTCCATCAGGTGTGTGATGTTCTTTTTTAATATAATGTCATTTCATTGATGTCTTCCGCCAGCCAATCGCTGCATTACTGATCATGGTTTTGAGTATTAATATATCTTCCCTTTCCAATTAAGACAAGAACACGTAGTAATCTCAGACAACTTAATCCAGATATTTTAATCACATCTGCAAATATGTTTGAAGATCTAAATTAACCAGAGATCCGTTATCATGATTAGGCATCTGTCAAATCATCTCAGGTGTATTAAGTGAGGTACAAAGAACGAACCCCAACGGACAACAAAACAACTTTTGTTAGAAAGATGTCTTCCTCCTACTACAAAAAATCCTTTATTTAAATTTGTTAGAAGAACATTTACAGTGAATGGCAGTGAGTTTTGCATGGGTGAGCTTCATTTGAACATCTACTTTTCTTTTTCTCTGACCCTAGACAAGAAGTGTCTTTATATAAAGTGTGAGTTACATGAACATTTCTTGTGGGCAAAAGGAGCGTGACGGGCTCTCGTGAGGAGTGGAGCCGCTGGTTGATTGATGATGTGTGCTGGAGAATGATGTTTGTTGGCTGGCTGTGGTCACATCCATCTGTGGATAATTCATCTGGAGGGATTCCAGGTCTGTTACAATGATGCACTTAAACCTGTTAAGCTCCAAATCCCACACACAGGACACCCAATAGCTCAGAGAGTCCATAGATACCTCACCCTCCACTGTCACACCACTCCTCTTCAACTCGGCACCAGTCAATAGTGTGGCGCCGAACGGACAGACCTCCATCACTCATCAGCTGGCCTTCTGCTCGCTGCCGTCGTAACACAAGATGTGTTTTCCTGTGTGGACTGTCTCCTCCGTTCTCATGGTCTGAGCTCAGTTTTGCTCCAGTGTTCACAGTCAGACTGACCACATTAACTCGACTGACCTGTTAACCAGTGTGCTTAAACCCATCTACACAGTGTAAGGCCAAGCGTCTCGAGGACTGCCACTACAACTGAGACTGGTTTGTAGTTTAGTGGTATTGAGTGAAGAACATATTCGGCATCATGCTTTCTACCTCAATCCAAATTCAGTTTAAATTCTGTAACTAAATGAAATCCACAGTGCTAGTTTGTTGTGTGTGGTTACCAGGGTGTTGCTATGCAGATGCTGTTAAAAAGGTTATCTCTGGGCTGTTTGATTGTCTATGTGATTGTTTACTGAAGAGAAAAGAGTCTCTGCAATTTTCTGCTCTCTACATATAGCTCAGGTCCATCCTTCAGTGTAAATCGGTGGGGATTTATTGTCATCCAGGTGAAAACCATAAGTCTGATCTGCACACCTCTCCTCAAGAAGACAAACAGTACAGGGAGTTTGTTCAAAATACTGAGGACCTCATTTATAAAACGTGCGTACACACAGATTTGATCTTAGAGTGTGCGTATTCAAAAATCCATGCCAACATTCATATTTATATAAACAGTCTTTGACGTGGAGAAGTGTTCAGTGCCACATCAGGGTCTGAGCAGACGTATGTACTTTTCCTTGTGAGAGAGTCGGAGAACTGCAGGCATTTCGAAATCTAAGAAATTCTTGCTGCTTGTCATTCTCAGGTAAAGGATTTGGAAGTTGACTGTTGCTTATTATATTCATGACATTAATTAGGTGCCATTCAGCTGCGATCATGTTTCATGATCATTTTCAATTTATAGATTTCACATCTGGAAGAGAGGCATGTGCACGTTTGTTCTCTAAATCACACGTACGCAAATCTGAGAAATGATCATAAGTGTAGGAATGTTTCTATGCAACATTTTATAAATGAGGCCCTGTCTCTTTATTTCAGCAATATTAATAGAGATGCCTAACTTAGCGAATACCACTAATAAAGCTGAAGACAATCTGTAAATTGTCTCTGCAGAGGTCTAAGCAGGAGAAGTGATGGCCGCGGGGCAACTGCACGATGCCTTATTCTGTACAGCTTCTCCTGATGTAAGGAAATAGTTTGCATTTTTTGGAGTCGAGCCTGGACTGTGGAGGGCAGAGTGTGTGTGCATGTCTCTCTCTCTGTGTGTGTGTGTGTGTGTGTGTGTGTGTGTGTGTGTGTGTGTGTGTGTGTGTGTGTTGTGAAATATCAGGACACAAATGTGTATAATGACATGGGTATGACACAGGTATTACAAAAGAGGGTGAAATATGAGGACGTTCCCATGTCCTCACTTTTCAAAATGCTTATAAATCACACAGGATGAGGTTTTTATCACAGAAAGTAAACTGCCAGTCTCCTGTGATGGGTAGTGTGTGTGTGTGTGTGTGTGTGTGTGTGTGTGTGTGTGTGTGTGTGTGTGTGTGTGTGTGTGTGTGTGTGTGTGTGTGTGTGTGTGTGTGTGTGTGATGGGTAGGTTTAGGGGCAGGGGCAGTGTAGGGGATAGAAAATACGGTTTGTACAGTATAAAATGCATTACGCCTATGGAATGTCCCCACATTTCACAAAACAAACATGTGTGTGTGTGTGTGTGTGTGTGTGTGTGTGAGAGAGACTTTGTGTGAGAGTGAGAGTGAGAGAGAGAAATGAGCCGTGTCCAGAGATGGTGAGATCACCTCGTTGGCGCCAGTTATCAGGATACCATCTCAGACTGACCAGGAACTTCACACACACACACACACACACACACACACACACACACACACACACACACACACACACACACACACACACACACACACACACACACACACACTTGTTTACCTGGTTATGATAGTCACATTAACCAATTTACTTTTTAAACAGCCAAGAACTGTCAATCGCATGTTGATTTCTTGGCTGTTTAAAGAGTAAAGTGTGAACATCAGTTTCAGAGACAGTCATGTGTTTTTCATTCACAGTGCTTCAGTAAATCATCATAAACATGCTGACAGCAGACTCGTCCATCTCATCTGCCTGATATTCAATGATCCTACGATATACTAAAGTCACAGCTAAAGCAACTCGTCTGATGGCTCAATCATCATGATGCTGCGATACAGTTCGCTAATCTAACGGTAGTGGGTAACGGAATTTAACTGTGACTCGATTCAAACCTCTGTAATCAATACATGGACGAAGCCCTCCATCTTTTTTCTCAATGAAGAAGAAACCGGCAGCTGCCAGTGAGGTAGATGGAAAAAATTAACCAAGAACTAAAGGCTTCTTCGATGTATTCATCCATGGCTTGGCTCCAGGACGTGAAAGAGGATAACCCTAACTTTTGGGTGGCATGGCGTTTGGCAGGAGGTCGATGGCACAATCCCCGGGACG
>CM040921.1:40052418-40109918 GCA_023029165.1 Gobiocypris rarus | reverse complement strand
CAGCATAATGTTCACAGTAGCCTACAAGTAAATGCTTTATAGTAATTATACACATTTCCTAGAAGGTAAATAGTGTTTGTTTGTTTTGTTTTAATGCTCTGCCTTGCTTTCGCAATGGTGTAGTGCTGCCAATAAAGCTGAACTGGACCAAACCTTATTTTTACCAGCTGACAAGTCCCGGGTCACCTGATCAATCTGTGCTGTGATTGGTGTGAGCTATTCACAAGCGGTCATCGGGTTAAGGGCGGGGCTTGTCGAACCTTTCTTTCCACTTGAGCTGTCAATCAAATTCCTGTTTTCAGTGTGTGGAAGCTTAGAAAGGGAATAAACCAGTAGAGTGGTCAGAAATGTTTAAAGTGGGCGGAGACAAGCTGGCTCTAAATAATACTTCTTGTTTTATTTCTTCGCTGTGTGTCTTGAATCTACTGCCAGTTTTTTATAAATCGTATTTTATGTGTAAACTATTGCCCAGGTCGGGGTTAGGGTTAGGGTTGGGGTTAGGGTTAGGCTGATGCCTGGTACTGTTCTCAGCGCGGGGAGGTTTGGACCAATCACTGTCGTTTGTGATTAGTCGTTTTTAAAAGTCATTTTACAGTGATGGAGTAGTGTAGATTTCTATGTGCTTACCACAGACTAACCTTTGCAAAACGCGTATATAATAGATTACACGATTTAGTTATTGTATGATTGCAGAAAGACAGAAACCGCCACGAGGAGTGAATTATGATTATGAGAGGAATGCGGCATTTGGGCCACCGAGCGCCCCCTACCGGAACACCGGGAACAACACGCGCTGTGGAGAAGAGGAGGAGGAGAGGAGGAGAGGAGAGAAGGAGGAGGAGTGGAGGAGAGCAAAACACCAAAACACTCAGCGCTGTTCGCCATGTTGTGTTCTGGAAACACGGGAGAATATACGGACACATCTGAGGGTTTTCCCAGCGCAGAACCGGAGCTGATCTGATCGACTGATCCGGGATCATCCGCACGGAAACGCGTTCAGAGGCGCATTAGGATTTTACGGGGAATATAGTTCATCCGACACTATGACATACACTATTTTTATTTGATGTAGATGGTGCTGTTTTTGGGATCCCAATTTAACCCTGAACTGGATTTATATTCTTGTGTTGTGGAATGAAGATCATGACTATGATTATATAAATCTTCAGATTTATTCTAATCATTTTAAAAGGACCGGAAGATCACCTCGGGATGTTTTTGAACTTGACTGAATCATGAATGGGAATGTTCGCCATGAACTCAAAACGAGCTCAGTTCCTGTGAGTGACGAGTGTGTTCGATACTGATCGATACTGATCGATAGTGCACGAGTTTCAGGACGAGCAGCTCTCAGGCCACCACGCGTTGGTTCATAATACAGTATGGTTGCATTAATGTTTGATATTTCATCTATGCAAACAGAAACACTGACCTCCAGGCTGAGGATTTGTCCAGTCTCTCAAACACTAAACCGCTCTCACAGACTTACACATTGATCCGGACCTGTTTGCTCACAAATAAATGCTTTTGGCAATATTAAAACAGTAAATTTAGAGGGAGCGGATTATCAGCTTGGGATTTATTACAGTAGAAGAATCTGCACTGAAAATGAGGACAGGCACCAAACTGGCCTTGGCCATATTCCTCGTCTCCTGTTCATCAGGTAGGAAGACTTCTGTGTTTGTGTAATGACCTGCACATGTCTCAAGGATTGTGTGTAACATGCTTTCTCAGGCTGTGTCGGATTCATGTAAAGCTTGGGCCCTGTGTGTTTCATCTTCTCCTGTGCTCGTGCACTTCTCACACAAAGCTCCCATACCTGACCATGACTGATGGGTTTTTAAATATCTTGAAGTGTTTATTCATCGAACGTTTCAGTCTAAAGAGCATTTTTATTTTGGCCATTTAATTTAAATATTGAATTCTATTTTGTTAGTAAAATGATTGTTCATGTCATGCAGAATGGAAGTCTAGCTATATACAGAAGTCTCTTCTGTTCATTATCTGATCATAACTCCAGTATCAGTGTAATATTCCTCCAGTGTAGATCAGCTGTTCTCTGTGTGAATATATAGTGCTTCTGTTCATTATCTGATCATAACTCCAGTATCAGTGTAATATTCCTCCAGTGTAGATCAGCTGTTCTCTGTGTGAATATATAGCGTTTCTGCTCATTATCTGATCATAACTCCAGTATCAGTGTAATATTCCTCCAGTGTAGATCAGCTGTTCTCTGTGTGAATATATAGCGCTTCTGTTCATTATCTGATCATAACTCCAGTATCAGTGTAATATTCCTCCAGTGTAGATCAGCTGTTCTCTGTGTGAATATATAGTGCTTCTGTTCATTATCTGATCATAACTCCAGTATCAGTGTAATATTCCTCCAGTGTAGATCGGCTGTTCTTTGTGTGAATATATATAGCGCTTCTGTTCATTATCTGATCATAACTCCAGTATCAGTGTAATATTCCTCCAGTGTAGATCAGCTGTTCTCTGTGTGAATATATAGTGCTTCTGTTCATTATCTGATCATAACTCCAGTATCAGTGTAATATTCCTCAGTGTAGATCAGCTGTTCTCTGTGTGAATATATAGTGCTTCTGTTCATTATCTGATCATAACTCCAGTATCAGTGTAATATTCCTCCAGTGTAGATCAGCTGTTCTCTGTGTGAATATATAGTGCTTCTGTTCATTATCTGATCATAACTCCAGTATCAGTGTAATATTCCTCCAGTGTAGATCAGCTGTTCTCTGTGTGAATATATAGTGCTTCTGTTCATTATCTGATCATAACTCCAGTATCAGTGTAATATTCCTCCAGTGTAGATCAGCTGTTCTCTGTGTGAATATATAGTGCTTCTGTTCATTATCTGATCATAACTCCAGTATCAGTGTAATATTCCTCCAGTGTAGATCAGCTGTTCTCTGTGTGAATATATAGTGCTTCTGCTCATTATCTGATCATAACTCCAGTATCAGTGTAATATTCCTCCAGTGTAGATCAGCTGTTCTCTGTGTGAATATATAGTGCTTCTGTTCATTATCTGATCATAACTCCAGTATCAGTGTAATATTCCTCCAGTGTAGATCAGCTGTTCTCTGTGTGAATATATAGTGCTTCTGTTCATTATCTGATCATAACTCCAGTATCAGTGTAATATTCCTCAGTGTAGATCAGCTGTTCTCTGTGTGAATATATAGTGCTTCTGTTCATTATCTGATCATAACTCCAGTATCAGTGTAATATTCCTCCAGTGTAGATCAGCTGTTCTCTGTGTGAATATATAGTGCTTCTGTTCATTATCTGATCATAACTCCAGTATCAGTGTAATATTCCTCAGTGTAGATCAGCTGTTCTCTGTGTGAATATATAGCGCTTCTGTTCATTATCTGATCATAACTCCAGTATCAGTGTAATATTCCTCCAGTGTAGATCAGCTGTTCTCTGTGTGAATATATAGTGCTTCTGTTCATTATCTGATCATAACTCCAGTATCAGTGTAATATTCCTCCAGTGTAGATCAGCTGTTCTCTGTGTGAATATATAGCGCTTCTGTTCATTATCTGATCATAACTCCAGTATCAGTGTAATATTCCTCCAGTGTAGATCAGCTGTTCTCTGTGTGAATATATAGCGCTTCTGTTCATTATCTGATCATAACTCCAGTATCAGTGTAATATTCCTCCAGTGTAGATCAGCTGTTCTCTGTGTGAATATATAGTGCTTCTGTTCATTATCTGATCATAACTCCAGTATCAGTGTAATATTCCTCCAGTGTAGATCAGCTGTTCTCTGTGTGAATATATAGTGCTTCTGTTCATTATCTGATCATAACTCCAGTATCAGTGTAATATTCCTCCAGTGTAGATCAGCTGTTCTCTGTGTGAATATATAGCGCTTCTGTTCATTATCTGATCATAACTCCAGTATCAGTGTAATATTCCTCCAGTGTAGATCAGCTGTTCTCTGTGTGAATATATAGTGCTTCTGTTCATTATCTGATCATAACTCCAGTATCAGTGTAATATTCCTCCAGTGTAGATCAGCTGTTCTCTGTGTGAATATATAGTGCTTCTGTTCATTATCTGATCATAACTCCAGTATCAGTGTAATATTCCTCCAGTGTAGATCAGCTGTTCTCTGTGTGAATATATAGTGCTTCTGTTCATTATCTGATCATAACTCCAGTATCAGTGTAATATTCCTCCAGTGTAGATCAGCTGTTCTCTGTGTGAATATATAGCGCTTCTGTTCATTATCTGATCATAACTCCAGTATCAGTGTAATATTCCTCCAGTGTAGATCAGCTGTTCTCTGTGTGAATATATAGTGCTTCTGTTCATTATCTGATCATAACTCCAGTATCAGTGTAATATTCCTCCAGTGTAGATCAGCTGTTCTCTTGTGAATATATAGTGCTTCTGTTCATTATCTGATCATAACTCCAGTATCAGTGTAATATTCCTCCAGTGTAGATCAGCTGTTCTCTGTGTGAATATATAGTGCTTCTGTTCATTATCTGATCATAACTCCAGTATCAGTGTAATATTCCTCCAGTGTAGATCAGCTGTTCTCTGTGTGTGAATATATAGTGCTTCTGTTCATTATCTGATCATAACTCCAGTATCAGTGTAATATTCCTCCAGTGTAGATCAGCTGTTCTCTGTGTGAATATATAGTGCTTCTGTTCATTATCTGATCATAACTCCAGTATCAGTGTAATATTCCTCAGTGTAGATCAGCTGTTCTCTGTGTGAATATATAGTGCTTCTGCTCATTATCTGATCATAACTCCAGTATCAGTGTAATATTCCTCCAGTGTAGATCAGCTGTTCTCTGTGTGAATATATAGTACTTCTGTTCATTATCTGATCATAACTCCAGTATCAGTGTAATATTCCTCCAGTGTAGATCAGCTGTTCTCTGTGTGAATATATAGTGCCTCTGTTCATTATCTGATCATAACTCCAGTATCAGTGTAATATTCCTCCAGTGTAGATCGGCTGTTCTCTGTGTGAATATATAGTGCTTCTGTTCATTATCTGATCATAACTCCAGTATCAGTGTAATATTCCTCCAGTGTAGATCAGCTGTTCTCTGTGTGAATATATAGTGCTTCTGTTCATTATCTGATCATAACTCCAGTATCAGTGTAATATTCCTCCAGTGTAGATCAGCTGTTCTCTGTGTGAATATATAGTGCTTCTGTTCATTATCTGATCATAACTCCAGTATCAGTGTAATATTCCTCCAGTGTAGATCAGCTGTTCTCTGTGTGAATATATAGTGCTTCTGTTCATTATCTGATCATAACTCCAGTATCAGTGTAATATTCCTCCAGTGTAGATCAGCTGTTCTCTGTGTGAATATATAGTGCTTCTGTTCATTATCTGATCATAACTCCAGTATCAGTGTAATATTCCTCCAGTGTAGATCAGCTGTTCTCTGTGAATATATAGTGCTTCTGCTCATTATCTGATCATAACTCCAGTATCAGTGTAATATTCCTCCAGTGTAGATCGGCTGTTCTCTGTGTGAATATATAGTGCTTCTGCTCATTATCTGATCATAACTCCAGTATCAGTGTAATATTCCTCCAGTGTAGATCAGCTGTTCTCTGTGTGAATATATAGTGCTTCTGTTCATTATCTGATCATAACTCCAGTCTTCAGTGTCACATGATCCTTAAGTAATCATTCTCATATAAGGATCTGATGATTAACACACAGTTATGATTATTATCAGTGTTGGGAACAGGTCATATTTCTGTGGAAACTCTTACATTTAATTTCTCAGGATTCTTTGATGAACAGAAAGTTCAAAAGAACAGCTTTTATTTTGTAACACTAGAAATGCCTTTACTGTCACTTTTGATCAATGAATGCATTCCTGCTGAATTAATCCAAACTGCTAAACGCTCCTGTACTGTAACGAGTTATTGAGTCCTACGGGACATTGGCATGCAGCATCTGATGAACTTATTCTGAGTTTAGGTGCAAACACTTCTGCTCGGATAGATTTACAAAAGTTTCTTCTAAAAAAATAATAGTTAAGGATCTACTCTGTTCTTTATCCGGAAAAGCCTTTTCCTTTTTAAATGCATGCAACATGATTTTGTTTCTTTAAAACCCGATGTGGCTGATTGTGGATCTTCTGTTGTGATCAGCCCATCCAACAGCACCTGAGGTTTAGTGTGTGTGTGTGTGTGTGTAGAGACTGATAAAGAGTCTAGATGATGGGAATAACACAAGAGGGCAGGAACATGGTCTCAGCTGAGAATCGGCCTGGCTTTGGTCAGATGTCGTTCAGATTAGCCACTATACTGGTCTTTTTAAAGATGTCCGAGCGCTTCTCTCATCAAGGTCACAGAGTCTGACGCCAGAATAAGACTAATGCCATTAAAGACCAGTATGCTTTGACTTTCTGCTGCACTGGATTATAGAGTTTCACAAATGGGTGTTTGGTTTTTGTGTTTTAAAGGTACTTTAAGCTACTCTGTGCTGTAAGCATTGACTTTCTGGCACTTTCAAAATATTGCTCAGTTTGTTTTCAGCCGCCTGACATGGGGAATGTCTGGGAAACCAACGTTTGGTGACGCTAGTGATGTGCAGAAGCCATCAGTGACAGGTGAAGGTGTTTATTGTATTTTAGGTAATGCATCGTGTGCGCGGTTACTGTCTTTCTGCTCGCTCCGCCAGCCCTGAAATAGGTCAAAGGTCTACAGCAACCCTCATCCTCTTTAACATAAGCCTTCAGAGCTCACACAGACTTATGCCAAGGTTACAGCCGCCGAGCAAATCCCTCCAGCAGTGCAGCAAACCTCATGCAGTGCTTTTCTGTCATATTAGATTCTCATTATTGCAATACTGCACTAATGCTATATTTATTACAATCATCATGAATGAAAGGAAATTTTAATAATATTGTAAATATTTTTAACCGATAATAATTTAGACATTTCACATCACAGCACTGAGGATTAGCGGCTATAATGCTTAATTGTCATGAAAAAAAGCTTCAAAATATAATTTCTTATTTCTTGAAATATTTCAGGTGAAATTCACCTACATTTGAGTCCTGTAGTGCTACTGTTGATCAGGAGGAATAGTAGTATCTTTCGTTGTTCTTTCGTCTCTCTCATCCAGCCTTGGTGGTTGTGTTTCAGACAGATGTGCGTCTCCGTCCAGCCGCTCTGGCTCCAGTGTGTCCAAAACTGAGGACTTAAAGACTCCTAAAGCATTTATTTTGATGAATCAGCAGAGAGAGAGAGAGAGAGAGAGAGAGAGAGAGAGAGAGAGAGAGAGAGAGAGAGAGAGAGAGAGAGAGAGAGAGAGAGAGAGAGAGAGAGAGAGAGAGAGAGAGAGAGAGAGAGAGAGAGAGAGAGAGAGAGAGAGAGAGAGAGAGAGAGAGAGAGAGAGAGAGAGAGAGAGAGAGAGAGAGAGAGAGAGAGAGAGATTCAGAACCTCACAAGAAACTAAAATTTAAAATATAAAGGATTTGAATGAACTGAAACTCAAAGCAAGAGAGTAAAATATGATGGTGATCAGCTTCTGTCAATGTAAATATGGGCCAGTAAACACAACAGTTGTCTGATCTGTGAAGCACCTAAACTTACGTCTTTCTAGTAGTTCTAGTCCTTCTTAGCAACTTAAATTTTTTTAAAGCTCATAATCATTTCAAAATTCAAGTCTGACGTAGGGATGGGAATCGAAAGTCACTTACAATTCTGGAAACGGATACTTAAGGTCAAAAATCAGAAAATTCTGATTCCTCTGATTTGATTCCTTTGTGTGCAATTTATTATGACATTAAACCATCCAAGCTCAAGAAGCAGCGCCTGCTGTTTTCTGTGCTGCATACACGTCTTTTTGTTTTTTACCTTATTTCAGAGTTCTTCATGACTTTGCCTGAGGCCAGCTTCAGTTCTTGCAGTCCACATCCTTCCAGGGTCTGTACATCTCAAATGTTGTCATGTCTCCTGAACTTTTATTTCAATAGAACAATGAAAACACCTTATTCGGAAAGAAACAGATAATGGCTCCATAACAAACTCTATGGAATAATCGGGAAAAAAGGGCAGATTCATTCACTGCCCGTGTTTTTGGATAACAGGTGAGCCCGTGGATAACATCATATTATACATAAACCTCTAACATCACTACGCAGTCATGAGTGTGTGTAACTTTATGAATGAACTGAAAGAGCGCGATCAAACTGCTTCTCTCGGGGCGTTCACAAGAGTGATATCAACTAAAATACAAATCATATTTAATGTATTATATGTTTCTCTCAGTCTCAGAAAAGGCAAGCATTTAGGTTTTATTATTTATTCAGATTTGTATACAATAAAAGTTGTTTTACCTCTGAACTTTTTCTTTCAACTTCCATGTTCTCTTATCAGTCCTCTTTGAGGTTGTGGATGATTATCCTGACATAACTAACAAAGATCCTCTGGAAATTATTATTGAATTATTTTACCCCCTTTTATTTAACATTTAATATTTACTTTATTTCAATCAATTTTATAATAGTAAAAAATAATCATTTTATGAGCTTTACTGGGCTTACACTGATCAGGCATAACATTAGGACCACTCTTCCTCACGACTCCTGATAGTGGGTGGGATATATTAGGCAGCAAGTGAACATTTTGTCTTCAAAGTTGATGTGTTAGAAGCAGGGAAAATGGCGAGTGTAAGGATTCGAGCGATTTTGACAGGGGCCCAAATTGTGATGGCTAGACGACTGGATCAGAGCATCTCCAAAACTGCAGCTCTTGTGGGGTGTTCCCGGTCTGCAGTGGTCAGGATCTATCAAAAGTGCTCCAAGGAAGGAACAGTGGAGAACCGGCCACAGGGTCATGGGCGGCCCAGGCTCATTGATGCACGTGTGGAGCGAAGGCTGGCCCGTGTGGTCCGATCAAACAGACGAGCTACTGGAGCTCAAACTGCTCAAGAAGTTAATGCTGGTTCTGATAGAAAGGGGTCAGAATACACAGAGCATCGCAGTTTGATGCGTATGGGGCGGCATAGCCGCTGACCAGTCAGGGTGCCCATGCTGACCCCTGACCCCGCCGAAAGCACCAACAGTGGCCCGTGAGCATCAGAACTGGACCACGGAGCAATGGAAGAAGGTGGCCTGGTCTGATGATCACGTGTTCTTTTACATCACGTGGATGGCCGGGTGCGTGTGCGTGGCTTACCTGGGGAACACATGGCCCCAGGATGCACTATGGGAAGAAGGCGAGCCGGCGGAGGCAGTGTGATGCTTTGGGCAATGTTCTGCTGGGAAACCTTGGGTCCTCCATCCATGTGGATGTTCCTTTGACACGTCCCACCTACCTAAGCATTGCTGAGACCATGTACAGCCTTTCATGGGAACGGTATTCCCTGGTGGCTGTGGCTCTTCCAGCAGGATAATGCTCCTGACACAAAGCACAAATGCTTCAGGAATGGTTTGAGGAGCACAACAACGAGTTTGAGGTGTTGACTTGGCCTCCAAATTCCCAAGATCTCAATCCAATCGAGCATCTGTGGGATGTCAGGGCTCAATGCTAAGGATTTTTTTCTACTGGCCTGGTCGGGCCAGTGGTTCAAATTTTTACTTGCCCCACCACAAACAGTAATAAATGAAATAGGCCTAGTTTATTGTTTTTGTTGTTTTTGATCCATGCAACCTCAAAAAATAAGGATTACTCCAAAAAGCCTAACTCGTATACATTTTAAATATTGTTAAAAGAACAAATAATAGAATTACGAGCAACAGAACAAACATTCAAATGAAAAACAGTTCTTTTCAGCTTGACAATATTTTCTGGATTTCTGTGTTTTCACTGTTATACGCTAGAGGCCGCTATTGCGCATCTCCAGAACAGGTACAGAATCTCCAGCTCAAAGCACAGAAGAATAAGAAGCAGAAACAAGTGATCTCATATTAGCAGATGCATATGAAAAATAATGCAATCATCAGCAATAAACAGCATATAAATCAGAACGGCTGTTACTGAATGAAATGTCGACCCAGGACGAGCTCTAGGACTGAAGATTTGGGGTGTTGATGGACTCTATCTAACAGTTACTCCATCTGTGTTTGATCATCGCTCTGAATCCGATCCAGATGTAGTATTTGATAAAAATGCTATTTTCTCAGCTTTTTTCATGAAACATGCATACATTCAAGTTAGTCATTAAATGACAAAAACTCTGGTGGTGACTATATTCAAATTTCATATTTACGCTCATTTAAAAGACACAAAGGACTATGTTTATGATGATACTTGACAAGACAGTTATTTTAACAAAATTTTGTATCAATATTAGCGCTGTGAGACGCGTGGGTGCGCTTAAGTTAGTGTTGACAAGTTCCGTCAACTGGCCCGAGTGTCTTTCACGCTGGCCCCGGGCCAGTCCTTATTGTGGAGCCCTGAATGTGCTGAACAAACAAGTCCGATCCTGTAACTTACAGGACTTAAAGGGTCTGCTGCTAACATCTTGGTGCCAGATGCCACAGCACACCTTTAGGGGTCTAGTGGAGTCCATGCCTCGACGGGTCAGCAAAAGGGGGACCAACACAATATTAGGTCATAATGTTATGCCTGGTCAGTGTATTTGTTAAATGAAAAGTATAGAGAACAGAATTAGATTTAAAACGGGCAATTCAGTGTAATTTCACAAGCTTCCAGTTAAAGCCCTGCCCACTTCCGGATTTATCTGAATAGATGCAAATCATTTTGAGATTGTTACAGATACCCTTATCTGAAAATTATAGCAATAAATTCTTATGAATATTAATTTGGTAACATTAAATGGCCAGTAGTCATTACTGATTACCATTTTAATATTGTCATTTACCAATTGTGCATTTACTCATTAGATTAACTGATGATGTCACAGTTTGTGACACACACACACACACACACAGTATATATGCATTCGCACTATATTCATGCAGAACAACGGCACTCTTGTTTGTATGATATTGCTTATGGTATTTGAGTCATTTTGGGTAAGGTTCAGCTGTTTTCCTCAGGATAATAAACTCAGTTTGCATGACTGTTGTTTGTTTCTTTTTGAGGCTCTTCCTGTACTTCAGGGCCGTATAAACAAATTATCTTAAGACTAAATATTTCACAAAGCATTTTAGCTCTAAAACCAGCTCCTAAATCTGTGAAACGCTAGGAGTAGTCAAGACTAAATCACAAACAATACTAATGGATGTTGCTGCAACCCGCCCAAAGACACTGAACACCATTTCACTGTCAACATCACTGTCCCACTATAATAAAAAGGCAAAAATGCCAAAAAACAAATCTTAAATAAATAAAGAAGGACATAATGTCTGATTACCTGTGGCAGTTGTTTCACGAGTTCACCCTTCCAAATGTAAAGCCTGTTTGGCGTGCTGTCCGAGAGGATCGAGTCTGTTTTTCTCTGTTGTCAGAAACGCTGGAGGTTTGTGAAACTCTGAGAATGGGAATCCAGGTTCTGTTGTTGTTGTTGAGCTGTTCTGTCACAGTAAAATAAACCCGTCTTTTTATCATCAATTGTATTTTTATTTAATGCCAATTCAATATTGTAATCTTATCAGTTAACGGTTATTATTCGGATAATGAGCGGTGGTTGTCGGTCGGGAAAATGAACCGAAATGAGCTTCCCTGGTGTGGAGGTTACTAGTGTTGACTGTACTGTATATATGCCTCCTCTAGAGCTGGTTAGATGCTGCTCCTCACAAACTTTGTTTATAAAACATAATTTGTCGCTTAACCTTGAGAGATTGCAGAATTTAAGTCAAGTCAAGTCAACTTTATTTATAAAGCGCTTTTAACAATGCAGATTGTTTCAAATCAGCTTCACAGTGTTCAACAGAAAAATAATGCAACAGAATATATTTTGATTATCATACAGTAACAATGTGGGCTTTAGATCAGTAATTAGATCAGTAATTTGGTCTATATGGTTAATTTAGTTTAATAATTAGATTTATTTTGAAATATATTTGAAAAATAGTTTTTCCCCAACTGAGCAAGCCAAGCCAGAGGCGACAGTGGCAAGGAAACCCAAACCCCATCAGGAGACCTAATGGAGAAAAATAAACCTTGGGAGAAACCAGGCTCAGTCGGGGGGGCAGTTCTCCTCTGGACAATTAACAAACAGCGTATTATTATTATTAAAGTTATTATTTTAAAGGTCAGAGGTCAACACGCCGAGACGGGTTTATTGAGGATGATGTATCGATTAAATAATTATTAAAAATAAATAATTTGAAATATCGGAGTCATTACACCGGAGACAGGTTTTTATTGAGGATGCCGTATTGATTAAACAATTACTAAAGTGTAATATTCGAAAGATCGGCGGCAACACGCTGGAGACGGGTTGTTTTGAAGATGACATATCGATTTGAAGAATTATTAACTAGGACAATTCAAACAATCGGAGTCATCCCGCCGGAGACGGGTTTATTGAGGATGCCGTGTGGATGAGGCAGCTTAAGGGGGAGTCTAAATGACACGGTCTCTGCAGACACTTCAGGGTCATGGGTCACATCTGGGTGCAGGTCCACCGTCTGATCGGGATACGGCCTGGATCCGGCTGACTGCAGTAAACCTCGGGATAAACAGAGACACTAACATTAGCGTAGATGCCATTCTTCTGATGATGTAACGAGTACATCAGGTGTTATGGGAAGTGTTCCCGGTTCCGGCTGACCTAGATAATGCAGCCTAATAATCATTTACTGATTTGAATAATATAAATTGATAATGTTCTGTAGGGCTGAAACAATTCCTTGAGTAACTCGAGTTACTCGAATTGAAAAAATCCTCGAGGCAAAATCATCTGCCTCGATGCTTCGTTTAGTTCATTTAACTACACACGGATGTTGCAGAAATATTTTTTTTGTGTATATGGACTCGGAGTATGCGTGGATTGCGGTTAAATCCGCGGTTCAGGTGGGTAAACATCCCAAAAATTGCGGGTGGATGAGAGAAATCATTGATGTGTTGATTTTAATTAAGACGCGGAACTCATTTCACGGTAAAACGCAATGAATGTGTAGCTCTTTAACTTTCGTTTTTAGCTCATGGCGAGATCAAAGACCCAATGCGAGAGAGATTGGCATCAGCTCTGCTAATATCATTTAGTCTCGCTATTGTTAAATGAAGACGACTGTGTGTTGAGCTTCAGGATACGACACTGGACATTTAGGTTTCATTTGCGGCAGTTTCACAGCTGAGGAGATACGAGCAATATTTATAGCTACTAATTTAATGTAGCTGTGTTATAATGATGAATATGATTAGCTCAAAATGTAGATCTGTATGTGCGATGTAGCCACTTTATCTGAATTAAACGCAAACTCATCTCTCGCGTTTACGAGGTGATGTAAAGGTTGTCAACCCGTTTGGGTTATTTAAAACGTGTAATTTCGCCAAAGATTTGTTTTAAAGCAACCTACTTCAGTGTAGCTAATGTGTGATGATAGCATCGTGCTTACACCGAGGATTTGAGACGATCGGGTGCGGATGGATGGGTTGTTTTTAACAGCGGATTCGGTGACGTTAGAGCTGATCATCTCTAGTATGACCATCTCTACTCTTGTTCTTATTTCAAGTTTCCTTCCTGTCCAATATTTTTTGCTTCTTACAAAAGCCTCACAGCCTTCAGAAGACAGTAAAGGCTTGTCATGCCTGAACTGAAGCTGAAACTTTAAAGTTAAGCTTTAAACATACATGCAATGTTTAGGCATTATTGCTATTTATATTAATATTATTTTGGTTTATTGGTTGTAGGTTTAGTTTTAGACTAAACTTTTTAAACTAATTTGAAATAGATTTTTATAATGTGGCAATTGAATGCATTAAAATGGGTTATTTTCACAGTTATTATGTATGCAATTTCAGCAATAAAACTTTATTTTTCTAAAAAGAAAACAAATTAGATGTTAATTTTAAGATACCTGTCTTATTTTCTCTTATATATTTAGTATTGCTCTTTAATAAAGAAAAAAGTAATTATTATCCGATTACTCGATTAATCGATGGAATAAACGGTAGAATACTTGATTACTAAAAGAATCGATAGCTACAGCCCTAATGTTCTGTGTGTATGCCATAGTAAAGAGATGTGTTTTTAGAACTGGAGCTGCTGCGTTTTGGACCAGCTGGAGTTTGTTTATTAAGCGAGCAGGGCAACCACCCAGTAGAGCATTACAATAATCTAGCCTTGAGCTCATGAACGCATGTATTAACTGTTCAGCATTTTGCATTGAAAGCATGTGACGTAATTTAGATATATTTTTAAGATGGTAGAATGCAGTTTTACAGATGCTAGAAACGTGGCTTTCAAACGAGAGATTGGTATCAAAGAGCACACCCAGGTTCCTCACTGACGACGAGGGCTTGACAGAGCAGCCATCGAGGGTTAGACAGTATTCTAGGGCACTACTTGTGGAGCTTTTTTGTCCAATGATTAAAACATTTTTTTTTTCTGAATTAGGTTGCAGGAAATTACTGATAATCCAATTTTTTATATCATCTATACATTCCGTTAATCTTGTGAATCGGTTAGTTTCTTCAGGGTGTGAAGAAATATAGAGCTGAGTATCATCAGCATAACAATGAAATCTAACGCCATGCTTCCTAATGATATCTCCCAGTGGTAGCCATGCTTCCTAATAATATCTCCCAGTGGTAGCCATGCTTCCTAATAATATCTCCCAGTGGTAGCCATGCTTCCTAATAATATCTCCCAGTGGTAGCATGTACAGGGTGAAAAGCAACGGTCCTAACACTGAGCCCTGCGGCACTCCATACTGAACTTGTGATCGGTGTGACATCTCTTCATTTACTGCTACAAATTGATAACGGTCAGATAGGTATGATTTAAACCATGCCAATGCAGGTCCACTAATGCCTACATAATTTTCGAGTCTATTCTGAAGAATGTTGTGGTCGATAGTGTCGAATGCAGCGCTAAGATCGAGTAACACTAATAGACCACGATCAGATGATAAGAGTAAATCATGTGTAACTCTTATGAGAGCAGTCTCAGTACTATGATACGGTCTAAATCCTGACTGGAAATCCTCACATATACCATTTCTTTTTAAAAAGGAGCATAATTGTAAAGACACTGCCTTTTCAAGTATTTTTGAAAGAAAGGGTAGATTTGAGGCCTGTAATTGACTAATTCTGTAGGATCAAGTTGGGTTTTTTAATAAGTGGTTTAATAATAGCCAACTTAAAAGTTTTTGGTACATATCCTAATGTCAAAGATGAATTAATGATATTAAGCAGAGGATCCATGACCTCTGGTAGCATCTCCTTTTAATAGCCTAGTCGGTATAGGGTCGAGCATACATGATGTTGATTTAGATGAATTAAAGAGTTTAGCCAATTCTTCCTCTCCTATAGCAGTGAATGAGTGTAATTTTTCCTCAGTGACATAAGACAAGTAAGAGGTTGACAATTAGCTGAACACATACTAGTGACACTTCTTTATTTGAATACGGCAACATGATACCTCGTTCTACAATATTTCTTTGATTAAATCACTGAGAGAGCCTCCTCCCTATCAGCCAATCACTGTGGTCATAGTTAGTAACTTGATGACATCATCCATAGCAACGAGGTCAACCGCGCCGTAGTCTTATCTTAAGTATCTTAAGTTGGTCTCAGCAAACTAAGAATTTTTACTGCTATTAGGAGAACTCTTAGTGCTCAGATAAAATGTTTTGTGAATAGGGCCCCAGACCTTTAGAGATTCTCCTGCAGGTGTGATGAAGATGATGAACTGTTGCTCTCTACCGCTTTACACTCGTTTGTATCCTACATTATTCCAGAAGGTTTTAGTGCTGATTTTACAGTATGCTCAGTGTCTGAGGCAGGTTATTGATTTTGTGTATTGGATTTGGCTCTCTGTGTGATTTCCTGCAGTAGTTCTTTTACATTTGAGCGGCCCCTCCTGCGCTGGCCTTTGATTTACACGTCTGTCCCGGCAGGCCTGCTGTCCCGCCTCATTAGCCCATTCCTAAAAGAGTATGAGCGCAAATCTGCTTCAACATCACCTTTACAAGCTGAAGGAGCTGCTGTTACTGCTAGTGCACATATTCATTTGCATTATTTATTTTTTTATTTATTAATTTCAGGAAATATATAAAGTTATTATACTTACAAATGTATTTTTTATTAAAAATGTATTCACACAGCGGCAGTATTCTGGTGTGTTTTCACCTGCTTCTGTAGTTCCGTGTCACTGTGGGTAAGTTTGAGCAGATAAGGCGGTATAAAAGGTCTTGCCACAGTATATGGCACACGTGTGTGTAAGTCTATGAAAAAGAGAGCTTTAAGTAGGAAATGAACAGCGACACAATAAGGTTGTGTGATCACTTTGCTTACAGCAGGTTGTGACTGACCCAAATCATCACGGCTGCATAGTTGCATTTGTCCAGTTGCCAAACATGTTAATGTAGTGATTACTTCCATTTCTGGCAGAGATGTTAGCGTGTCTCTAATTAGATCGGCCACAAACATGATCTAATGTGTAGTGTCTTATTATCTCACCCATCCATTGTGTGCAACACATTTCTTCTTCCTTCTCAAATTTCGTCCGTTTTCTCCACTGCTAAAGAAACTCTTACGTCTCTTAAATGTCCTTTTGGACCTTAGGGCCTCTTTTAAGGGTTTACGATTCTTTCTGAATTACTTTCTTTTCTAGGATTTTTTCTTTAATTTTAAGAGAAAATGCCTTCCTTTCTTAGAGTTTTGTCACTAGGAGCGACTCTTTGACTACGGGCCCAGGAGTCACACCACATACTGACTAAACGGTTCAGGCTGAACAGAAAATCATTATTCCATTTCTCCTCATCAAATATCTGCGTTTGTTATCTCAGTTGTTAAATCTTTTCATGTTCATACAAATATTTACACAACATAAGAAATGTGTTGGGGAAAGAAAGCAGTTGAGTATACATGATGAATAACAAAAATGTACATCAACATCTCAGTTACATAGAAGAGAATCAGACTTGTAACCCGACGGTCGTGGGATCAATTCTCAATACCGGCTGGAAATGACTGAGGTGCCCTTGAGCAGACACCGAACCCCCAATCGCTCCCAGTGCTGTGTGTGTGTGTGTGTGTGTGTGTGTGTGTGTGTGTGTGTGTGTGTGTGTGTGTGTGTGTGTGTGTGTGTGTGTGTGTGTGTGTGTGTGTGTGTGTGTGTGTGTGTGTGTGTGTGTGTGTGTGTGTGTGTGTGTGTTCACTACTTACTACTCCTTATGTCAATTACTCAATGAATTCACATTTATTTGTATAATGCTTTTCACAATACATATCATTTCAAAGCAGCTTACAAAAAATGTGTGTCTATTTTACAATTTGGAGTGATCTGTTATCAGAGGTGATTGTGTCAAAGTAGTCTCCATATTTCAGAAACGCACAGTTTTATAATACAAATCACGCAGTTAGCTAGCATAATTTATTAATTTAAAGTAGAAACAATTAGCTCATTGAAGTCATTATTACAAGTAATGATTACAATACATTTAGCATAGGTAAATGTTAATTCACAGGTGTTGGGTCATCTCTTTACAGGTGTTGGGTCATCTCTTTACAGGTGTTGGGTCATCTCTTTACAGGTGTTGGGTCATCTCTTTACAAGTGTTGGGTCATCTCTTTACAGGTGTTGGGTCGTCTCTTCACAAGTGTTGGGTCATCTCTTTACAGGTGTTGGGTCATCTCTCTTCACAGGTGTTGGGTCATCTCTTCACAGGTGTTGGGTCATCTCTTTACAGGTGTTGGGTCATCTCTTCACAAGTGTTGGGTCATCTCTTTACAGGTGTTGGGTCGTCTCTTCACAAGTGTTGGGTCATCTCTTTACAGGTGTTGGGTCATCTCTTTACAGGTGTTGGGTCATCTCTCTTCACAGGTGTTGGGTCAACTCTTCACAGGTGTTGGGTCATCTCTCTTCACAGGTGTTGGGTCAACTCTTCACAGGTGTTGGGTCATCTCTCTTCACAGGTGTTGGGTCAACTCTTCACAGGTGTTGGGTCGTCTCTTCACAAGTGTTGGGTCATCTCTTCACAAGTGCTGGGTCATCTCTTCACAGGTGTTGGGTCATCTCTTCACAAGTGTTGGGTCATCTCTTCACAAGTGCTGGGTCATCTCTTCACAGGTGTTGGGTCATCTCTTCACAAGTGTTGGGTCATCTCTTCACAAGTGCTGGGTCATCTCTTCACAGGTGTTGGGTCATCTCTCTCTTCACAGCTGTTGGGTCATCTCTTCACAGGTGTTGGGTCATCTCTCTTCACAGGTGTTGGGTCATCTCTTCACGGGTGTTGGGTCGTCTCTTCACAAGTGTTGGGTCATCTCTTCACAAGTGCTGGGTCATCTCTTCACAGGTGTTGGGTCATCTCTTCACAAGTGTTGGGTCATCTCTTCACAAGTGCTGGGTCATCTCTTCACAGGTGTTGGGTCATCTCTTCACAAGTGTTGGGTCATCTCTTCACAAGTGCTGGGTCATCTCTTCACAGGTGTTGGGTCATCTCTCTCTTCACAGCTGTTGGGTCATCTCTTCACAGCTGTTGGGTCATCTCTCTTCACAGGTGTTGGGTCATCTCTTCACGGGTGTTGGGTCGTCTCTTCACAAGTGTTGGGTCATCTCTTCACAAGTGCTGGGTCATCTCTTCACAGGTGTTGGGTCATCTCTTTACAAGTGTTGGGTCATCTCTTCACAAGTGTTGGGTCGTCTCTTCACAAGTGTTGGGTCATCTCTTTACAGGTGTTGGGTCATCTCTTCACAGGTGTTGGGTCATCTCTTTACAGGTGTTGGGTCATCTCTTTACAGGTGTTGGGTCATCTCTTTACAGGTGTTGGGTCATCTCTTTACAGGTGTTGGGTCATCTCTTCACAGGTGTTGCGTCATCTCTTTACAGGTGTTGGGTCATCTCTTCACAGGTGTTGTCATCTCTTTACAGGTGTTGGGTCATCTCTTTACAGGTGTTGGGTCATCTCTTTACAGGTGTTGGGTCATCTCTTCACAGGTGTTGCGTCATCTCTTCACAGGTGTTGCGTCATCTCTTCACAGGTGTTGGGTCATCTCTTCACAGGTGTTGGGTCATCTCTTCACAGGTGTTGCGTCATCTCTTCACAGGTGTTGGGTCATCTCTTTACAGGTGTTGGGTCATCTCTTTACAGGTGTTGCGTCATCTCTTTACAGGTGTTGGGTCATCTCTTTACAGGTGTTGGGTCATCTCTTTACAGGTGTTGGGTCATCTCTTTACAGGTGTTGGGTCATCTCTTCACAGGTGTTGCCATCTCTTCACAGGTGTTGGGTCATCTCTTTACAGGTGTTGGGTCATCTCTTTACAGGTGTTGGGTCATCTCTTTACAGGTGTTGGGTCATCTCTTCACAGGTGTTGCGTCATCTCTTCACAGGTGTTGGGTCATCTCTTCACAGGTGTTGGGTCATCTCTTCACAGGTGTTGGGTCATCTCTTCACAGGTGTTGGGTCATCTCTTCACAGGTGTTGGGTCATCTCTTCACAGGTGTTGGGTCATCTCTTCACAGGTGTTGCGTCATCTCTTCACAGGTGTTGGGTAATCTCTTCACAGGTGTTGCGTCATCTCTTCACAGGTGTTGCGTTATCTCTTCACAGGTGTTGCATCATCTCTTCACAGGTGTTGCGTCATCTCTTCACAGGTGTTGGGTCATCTCTTCACAGGTGTTGCGTCATCTCTTCACAGGTGTTGGGTCATCTCATTATAGGTGTTGGGTCATCTCTTTACAGATGTCGTATCGTCTCTTCACAGGTGTTGGGTCGTCTCTTCATAATTGTTGGGTCATCTCTTCACAGGTGTTGGGTCATCTCTTCACAGGTGTTGGGTCATCTCTTCACAGGTGTTGGGTCATCTCTTCACAGGTTTTGGGTCATCTCTTCACAGGTGTTGGGTCATCTCTTCACAGGTCTTGGATCATCTCCTACCTTCACTTAATTACCTATTGAGTATTATATAAATTATAAAGTATTGCTACTGATCTATAAGGCTCTAAACGGTATAGCTTCTGTGTATTTAACTAATCTTCAGTCACCCTACAGTTCATCATGCTCTTTAAGATCACAAAACTCTGGGCTTCTGGTAGTTCCTAGGATATCTACGTCCACTAAAGGAAGAACTCTAGCAGCTAATTTTAGTCTAATTGTAGCATGTTTATTGAGGATGCAGGACAACTGCCTTGTAATGTATTACAGTAATCTAGCCTAGAGGTCATGAATGCATTAACTAACTTTTCTGCATCAGAGCCGGATAACATGTTTCGTAGCTTAGCGATGTTTCTGAGGTGGAAGACGGCTGTTCTTGTAACATAATATGATTTAAATATGATTTGCGAAAGATAAGTTGCTATCAAATATAACACTTCAGTCTTTTCTGAATGTAATTGGAAAAAAAATACTGGTCATCCAATATTTTAAATCTTCGACCCTACTTTAAATATATAACTGAGTATCATGTGTATACATTATTTGAGTGTCCATGATGATATTTCTGTGGCCAGAGCAGGAGTAGCTGGGCATTTCAACAGGTCTGTCTTAGTTGAATTATCTTTGCACATTACTTATTTACTGTAAATGACGCAATGCTTGTAATGTGTTTGTTGGTTAGGGATTATCGCCCTCTGCTGGTAATAGTGTGTGTGTGTGTGTGTGTGTGTGTGTGTGTGTGTGTGTGTGTGTGTGAGAGAGTGTGAGAGAGAGTGTGTGTGTGTGTGTGTGTGTGTGTGTGTGTGTGTGTGTGTGTGTGTGAGAGAGTGTGTGTGTGAGAGTGAGAGAGTGTGTGTGTGTGAGTGAGAGAGAGTGTGTGTGTGTGTGTGTGTGTGTGTGTGTGTGTGTGTGTGTGTGTGTGTGTGTGTGTGTGTGTGTGTGTGTGTGAGAGTGAGAGAGAGTGTGTGTGTGTGTGTGTGTGATCATTCCTTCACTTGAGGATTCAGTGATTATTCTGCAAATGTCATTTTGTTAACTTTACTAGGACAACTATAGGATAACAGCTCTGTGAACATGATTTTAGATTTTTTATTATTATTGTAAATACTCTCAATTAAATATGCAGAGGCGTTGTACTCGTAAAAATGAAGATGATTTATGGTTTGTGTTCAGATTTCAAGAAGAAAACATTAAAGGGGTTGATAAACGCTTTGTATTCAATTCAATAGTGTATTTAATTGTGTTGTTTAAGAGAATTATGAGCCTTTTTTTAAATATATTTTTATTAAGCAGATTCTTATTTTAAAATATATGTAAGACATACAGACATGAGCTTTAACGAGAAAGCAGACACATGTTGCGACTTCAGGCACAAACGCACCATTCAGACTCTCCAAACTCACACATGACTCCAGAAGAACGACAGTGACATTTAGGAATGAAATATTTCCACCAGCTGAAAACTGAACAAGCTCGATAAGATCGTGAGAGAGATCAGTGCCTGTTGGCCTTTTAATCCTGTGATTTATGAAAGTAAGTCGACTATTACTCTGAAAGCTCGTAATTATTTCATAATCATGCCGTCTCTGCCCGGCAGCCTGATGAAGGCTTTTAATGTTTGTGTCTCAGTGCTGCTTACGTGGAATTCTGTGAATGTTCAGTGGGCTGAAGTGAATGGAAATCTGTTCAGCCTGTTGAATTATTGAGAGAGGTTAAAGACGTCTGTCAGCAGAAATGTCAGATTGCTCCATGTGTCGCCTTTCTAGCATTCCTTCCCTTCAATGAGCTGTTGTGGATGAAATACAAGCCTTCTCCCTCACACACACACACATTTAAAAACTATAACTCATCTTCTGAAAGAGTGCAGAATCTCTGGGTCAGAACACAGACGGAGAAGGAGCAGAAACAAGCATTGCTGACACACATGTAAAATAACACGATCATCAGACATTAATCGGCACATGAATCAAAACGGGCCGATGTTACTGAATGAACTGTGAACCTGAGCTTTGAGCTGTTGATGGACCCGATCTACTCCATCTGTGTTTGATCATCGCTATGAATCACATCCGGACAAAGCCTTTGTTAAAAATGTGTTTTTCTCAGCTTTTTGTTAAAAAAAGTAGCTTTTTTAATGAAACTTACCCACATTCAAATGTTGATCAAATGTATGAAGCTTTTTTTTTGTTGAAAGAAGAGGTTCTGTTTGATATATTGCATGTTCAGATATTCATACAACAAAATATTCTGGAGGCCATTCAAATAATGTGAAAATGTAAAAAAATGCTGGCGGAAAGAGTTAAAATGTTTAAACTCTACAATCTCTAAAACTATCAAATGAATCATATTTTACACGAACCCTCTGATGTCACAGGCTGTAGTACTGCAAGATGGCGGCACCATTGTTACAAAAGCTATAACAAAACATTTTATTTATTTTATATGGATACATTTATCATGTTTGTTACATAATTTTCTTTTTTTGGAGTGGAAATTCTTTCACTAAATAATGTCAGCTTGGCTGACTGCTTCATTTCCACTTGAAGATTTAATATGCAATGATGTTTTAAACAACCTCTGTTCTGTTGGTTTAACCCACACATGGACAACATGTAAAATATCGCTCTGTGTCACCCAGGTGCCATTCTCGGGCGCTCGGAGACGCAGGATTGTGCATTTTATAACGCGAGCTGGGAAAAGGACGGGACGAACCAGAGCGGAATCGAGTCGTGTCATGGAGAAAAGGACAAACGACGACACTGTTTCTCCACCTGGAAGAACCGCTCAGGAACCATCGAGATGGTCAAGCAGGGCTGCTGGCTCGATGACGTCAACTGCTACGACAGGTGCGTGCTGTGTGTGTTGTGTGTGTTGTGCATATATTGCAGTGATCGGATGATAAAAAACACACATAATCTGTGTGTGTGCAGCAGCGAGTGTGTGGAGCGCAAGGAGAATCCTGACGTCTTCTTCTGCTGCTGCGAGGGCAACATGTGCAATGACAAGTTTCACTACAGTCCAGAGACGCTTCAGAGTGAGTTCACAAACACGTTACACCTCTAATATTCAATGTGAAGCTGCTGCTGCAGAGAGCCTGGCCCTAAAATCACTAGGGGCCTTTACTATAACCGTTTTTCCACTGTTGGGCCGAACAGTTCTTAGAATGGTAAGGAATAATTCCAGTTATGTTTCTGCTTGAGCCTGGTACAGCTGGATTACAAACCGTTCTCGGCCCAGAACTTCCAGCACGGTTGGCTAATGGCATTGCGCTTCAGGATGGGTCACTTGTCTGTTGCCTGGACACCAGTTTCTCTATAGCTGCCTAAGCGTGCTAGTTGAGTGATGTAAACATAAACATAATATCTGATTATCCTCCATAACACGTTCGCTATTCACATCTCATATCATTAGTAAACTGTTGCAACGACTGAGGCATTTGTGTCCTGATATTTCACAAAACATTGAAAGAAGAGGTCAGATTTGAGAAGTGCGTCAACCACATTCATACAGAACCATTACACATATTCATACCAGTCAAATAGCAATGGAAATGGAAAAGAGGCTAATGGTCCACCCGTTTCACTTGAAACAGGCCAAGCCACCGAAGGGGCGTCGGCTTGCGCTCGAAAAAGAGCTCGCCCAAATAATCAAACTACAAGTAATACATACAATAGAGCAAAAATGCATATAAAATAAACAGTGCTTTTCAGGGTTTTCAGTTTTCAATTTACAATGCTAAAAACAAAGTTGTGACTGCTGACGTTTTGAGATAACGTGTAAAGTTAATGCTATATGCTAGTTAATGTTTAGGCTGAAGTTCT
The DNA here is from genome assembly GCA_023029165.1 of Gobiocypris rarus. Taxonomy (NCBI): domain Eukaryota; kingdom Metazoa; phylum Chordata; class Actinopteri; order Cypriniformes; family Gobionidae; genus Gobiocypris; species Gobiocypris rarus. Next base: position 40,086,112 of record CM040921.1, on the reverse strand, counting down.
AGTATTGACGTGACTGTTACGTCTCGCATGTTCTTACTGACAATAAAGACTAAAGTTACCACTCAGAAGCGTCCATTTCCAATCTCAAAACAATTACTCATCACTCACACACACACACACACACACACACACACACACACACACACTGCCTCTGCCCCTAAACCTACCCATCACACACACACACACACACACACACACACACACACACACACACACACACACACACACACACACACACACACACACACACACACACACACACACACACACACACACACACACACTGTCCCTGCCCTAAACCTACCCATCACACACACACACACACACACACACACACACACACACACACACACACACACACACACACACACAGACACACACACACACACACACAGACACACACACACACACACACACTGTCCCTGCCCCTAAACCTACCCATCACACACACACACACACACACACACACACACACACACACACACACACACACACACACACACACACACACACACACACACTGCCCCTAAACCTCATCCTGTGTGATTTATAAGCATTTTGAAAAGTGAGGACATGGGGAACGTCCTCATATTTCACCCTCTTTTTGTAATACCTGTGTCATACCCATGTCATTATACACATATGTGTCCTGATATTTCACAAAAACATGCCCACACACACACACACACACACACACACACACATACACACACACAAATCTTCTCCAAGCGCATACAAGTTCTGTTTCGCGTCTTTCTGTTGAATGTTTAAATTTGGCAAGGCTTAAACACAAATAGCAGCGTGTGCTGTTCAGGCCTCAGCTGTGCTCGCTATCGTATCAACACCCGTCAGGACGGAGTAAATGACGGTCATGCTCGAGTAGACACACTCGCATACAAGAGTGACTGTTTTGTCCTCACTTTTTGATCATTGCAGTTGTAATGTATTGGGAAGCCAGAATGTGTTTCCATCAACAGAAACATACATTAGCCTAACTCTGTTTTACAAACCATATTATAGATCCGTTGTCAGATTTGAGAAGTGCGTGCCGAACCATGCACGGGTGGAGAACCATTACACCCCTAGTAGATAGTGGAATATAGAATGCAATTAAAAATAGACTATAACGAGTGAAATATGAGAGAACTGTTGAATATAACAGAGATAATAAAGTAATGAAATGAAATGCTTGTCTGTTTGTCTTTCCCATATGGGAGTCTCCAACTGTTTCTGTGAAACGGGCCCCGAATTGCAAAGGCCGTCTCTGCCTAAAATAAGTACGTAAAAATCATCTGCTCAGCAGGAGCGAAGTTTCCTAACCAGACGCCAGCAACAAGCAGTTTGTCTGTCCACACCAGATATGACACAACTAAACAATCACAAACCACAGCCAATCAGAAGAGCGTGTGGGCGGAGTCTCTCTGCAGGCGCACTGCACTCACAACCTAATGCATAAATACATCATCAAATTCATAAATGCTTTATTTTCATGTGCTTTCAGTATGGCAATAAATAATACTCAAACTCACATTATGAAATAAAACACATAGTCAGTTCCTGAGATTATCATTGTCATAGTTTGTATGTTATTGTTTCTAAAATAGAACCGCATATTTGACAGCTTTCTAAATGTTCAGATTTGTAAAGAGTTCATTCTTGTCTCCAGCCACGTCTAACCCCGTCAGCCCAAAGCCGGACTTGTTTCCCACATTGCTCTACTCTCTGATTCCCGTCATGGCCGTTGCTGTCATTGTCTTCATCTCTTTCTGGATGTACCGGCATCTCAAGCTGACGTACCCGCCGCTCCTCGTGCCGTCACAGGTACAACACCGCTAACACACCTCCATATCTGTGAACCCTTTCTGATCAATGATCCATAACTCCAGAGAGGCCTGGAGATGAGTTCGGACTCCTTCACATGGCAGTGCTGTTTTCACCGTGTATTCATGTCTTTTGGGTTACACTATTTAAAGGTGTCCTTTTTACAGTGTAATAATACATTTAAGTATGGCGTAGTATTAATTAACACCATGCACTATAGGGTTAGGGTTAGTATGTAATTATGCATAAATTACTGATATTACTAAAGTACATGTGACATATATAACAAGGACACTGTAAAATAGTGCTAGCGTGTTTCACTGCAAAAAATGATTTTCTTACTCAGTATTTTTGTCTTTATATCAATATTTTGTCAGTATAGTTTAAACAAGAAAAGTACGTGCCAAAAGGGAAAGTTTATCTTTCTTTTGTCTTTCTTATGTTAAGCATAAACTCAATTTTGGTCTTTTTTTCAGAAAAACAGTTTTAATATTTTATGTAATTTTGCATCTGAAGTATTATTTTAGTATTTTATTTTGATATTTTCTGTTTTAATTTTAATTTTAGTGAAAACATTTTAAATGTCTATATAGTTTCTATTAAGTTTCAGTTTTTGGTTTTTAGTTTGAATTGTTCAAGTACTTTGATTTTATTAAATATGTTAGCTATGTTTTCTTCTTCATTCATCGAGCAACATTGAGCAACATTCACATCTCAGTGTTTTTGCATTATTAGAGACATTTTTAGAGCCACGAAGAATAAATCTGTTCATTCACAGGATTCAGACCATCCCAGAAATCTCTGTAAAATCATTGTCATGTTGTGTAATAAGTCAAAAGATGTGATTGTGCTGAGATTTGAAGCCTACAGTCAGTGCATGTTCTTGTTGCTCTGTTCTCCTTTAAATGGGTCCACAGAAGTTCTAATTAGATTGAAATAAACACAATATCCTCTATTTTAGATAGCTAGGTGAATGTGTGTGGCATATGAGAATCTATCACAGCACCACATCAGTATTTCTCTTTCTCATTCTCATGTTCTGAGATGGTTCTTGCCCTCATCACAGCGCTTGTGTGCTAGAAGCAGTAAAATCCCTCTCTTCCTCTTTTGCTAGCACGCCTTTCATATCATGACAGAGGTAAGAGCTTCACTCACTCCCCCATCCTGCCATGCCGATGCTTTAGTTTTCATCCTCTTTCATGAGTTTGTGATGGGTCGCTGTTTCTGCATACTGGGTATTTTTTCTCTTTCTCTTTCTTTGTAGCGCGCATGGATTAATATTTGAGTTGTCCTGCATCAGACGCAGTCTGTGTGTTAGTGTGTGTATGCAGGCGAGTCTCAGCAGTGATTGGTGTGTGTGTTTGCTGTGTTCAGGATCCCGGACTGACGCCACCGTCGCCGTTGCTGGGTCAGAAGCCGCTGCAGCTGCTGGAGGTGAAGGCTCGAGGACGCTTCGGCTGCGTCTGGAAGGCACAGCTGCTCAACCAACCCGTGGCTGTGAAACTCTTCCCTGTCCAGGTGTCTGTCAGATTTCATAGCATTACTGTTTGCCCAAGCTGCCTCTTCAGCTTCAGTGTAGAAGATAAACATGTATAATTAAGCGGCAAGCCAAAAGCACCTTTACCATGGTTAAGGCATGTTTGCTTGCATGCTGTAACCCAAAACTAGAGCGCTTTATTATAGTGCTCTGAATGTTTTAATGAATATTCTGGCTTTGGTTTTCTAAAACTATAACCCAAAAAATTAAGTGTCTGCAATTAACTACATTTCACTCTGCTGGAGACTCATTTTAAACTTTTACAGTTTCAGTCTTAAGTGTTTGTTTTTGTAATATTTTAAAAACTGAGATGTAAATAATAGTGATGATGTCGTTGTATTATTTGCATACTAAATCACAATAATATTTTAACTTCTGGGAAATCTAGTTTAATTATAAAACAGAAACAACAGCAATATTAAACAGCAGTTTTCGATAAAAAAAATCATTCAATTAATAATAATAATCACTGTAAATAATTATCACACCAAGTAATATAGTTAATTACACTCTGAAAATAAATTCAGGGGACATATTACCACAACTAGCCACAAAAAATGTATGGTTGCAAGTTAAAAATTTTAATTTATAGTTTTAATAATCTTTATAGTAAAAATAAAGTCTATTATATTCATTAAATAAGTTTCAGTTAGCATGTGCTGGACTGCTGCTATTTTGGCCTGAAATAGATAAGATGAAATGCTTCCACTCGCTTATGTTGAAATTATTTGGAACAACAAATTAGTTCCTCTAACTCAGTGTCGTTTGTTGGTTGAACATTCGACCCGGGAGAGGGTGGGTGAGATGGTGGATTGGTCCAGCGGGAGGCCTTGAACGGGGCAGACGTTACCCCAGAGCACAATGGGAGCCGTGCCGCTACAGGTCAAAGTGTAGAAGTGCCAGTATCGGCCCTCTTCAAGCACTGCGTTTGTGTATTTGAACTATTTCACAATGACTTTGAATGTGGTTAATTTGGCAAGTGTTTGTTTGTGATCTCTCTCAGAATAAGCATTCATGGCAGAGTGAATATGAGATCTATAGTGTGAGTGGAATGAAGCATGAAAATATCCTTCACTTCATCGGAGCAGAAAAAAGAGGAAGCGGAGTGGATATAGAGCTCTGGCTCATCACAGCGTACCACGAGAAGGTACACACACACACACACACACACACACACACACACACACACACACACACACACACACACACACACACACACACACACACACACACACACACTACCCATCACAGGAGACATGTTTTTTTTTAATGTAACAATGCAGCATCATTTAGTATGTTTATTACTCCATTTACATTGTGGGGACCGCTGGCTGGTTGGTGATTTCAGGTTTATATTACATCATGGGGAAATTTGGTCCCCACAATGTAATATAAACAAGCACACACACACATCTGTGAACATCATCATGTAAGTGTAATGAAAGCGTTTGTCAACGGAGATTACTGCATATTATTATCATCACAAATTTTTAACAAGTACACAGTATACAATGATAAACATTTTAAATTTGGTATAAAATGGAATTTGCTATCTTTATTCCCTGTTTTGAAAAAGTCCTAAAGTCTTAGGGACGATGGTATTCTCACACACACAAAAAATGTTTTTAAGCCAGTTATTTATATCTTCTGCTGTAGTGTGTCAGTAGGAAATATCAGTTTACATTTCCAAACATTCATTTTGCAATTAATTGTAATAATCCAGTTAGAATTTTTGTTTTTGTTTTTCAAATGGATATTTGGGGTGTCTCCTGCATCTCTTCCTACACATGTTCCTGTAGTTCTGCAGGAAGATTTCCTCAAGTGTCTGGGAGACGTCGCCTCAGTTCTTCTGGATTTAGTCTGTCTCAGTTTCTTCATGTAATCACAGACGGACTCGATGAAGATCAGATCAGACCGACTGCTGTCAGACTTCTTGAGCATAAAACAAAAACAAAAATTCTAACTGGATTATTACAATTAATTGCAAAATGAATATTTGGAAATGTAAACTGATATTTCCTACTGACACACTACAGCAGAAGATATAAATAACTGGCTTAAACTCACTTATTCGTGTGACAATACCAGCGTGCCTTTTGAGTGGAAGCACTTCTGGAAGGAGGAAAAATGTAGGACGGAACTTGATTTTGTCCATCAGGAATTTAATGGATTGTTGTTGTTTTGCGATGAGATGTTGTTGAGAGGAAAAGTTTATGTTTTTGATTAAATAGTACGAGGCACATTCAAAATATCTGCAGAAATAAATGATTAACAATAAACATTACAATACAAATAAAAATAAGAATGATCAGTTTTGATTTCATGGTGTCTTTAAACAGTAGCATTACTGTCACATGACCTCACTGTGTGTGTGTGTGTGTGTGTGTGTGTGTGTGTGTGTGTGTGTGTGTGTGTGTGTGTGTGTGTGTGTGTGTGTACTCAGGGCTCGTTGACAGACTTTCTGAAGGCTAATGTTGTGTCCTGGAATGAGCTGTGTCTGATAGCGCAGACGTTTGTGCGTGGCTTGGCGTATTTACATGAGGACATTCCTAACCTGAAGGACGGACACAAGCCTGCCATCGCACACAGGTGCGCTCCTCTGATTCATACGATCATTAAATATCATTCTCTCGTGAGGACCCCCATCCTCATTTAATCTCTCTCTCTCTCTCTCTCTCTCTCTCTCTCTCTCTCTCTCTCTCTCTCTCTCTCTCACACACACACACTCTCTCTCTCTCTCTCTCTCTCTCTCTCTCTCTCTCTCTCTCTCTCTCTCTCTCTCTCTCTCTCTCTCTCTCTCTCTCTCTCTCTCTCACACACACTCTCTCTCTCTCTCTCTCTCTCTCCTCTCTCTCTCTCTGACACACACACACTCTCTCTCTCTCTCTCTCTCTCTCTCTCACACACACACACACACTCTCTCTCTCTCTCTCTCTCACACTCTCTCTCTCTCTCTCTCTCTCTCTCTCTCTCACACACACACACTCTCTCTCTCTCTCTCTCTCTCTCTCACACACACTCTCTCTCTCTCTCTCTCTCTCTGACACACACACACACACTCTCTCTCTCTCTCTCTCTCTCACACACACACACACACTCTCTCTCTCTCTCAGAGATATCAAAAGTAAGAATGTGTTACTGAAGAGCGATTTAACCGCCTGTATCGCCGACTTTGGCCTGGCGCTGAAGTTTGAAGCAGGGAAATCTACAGGGGACACACACGGACAGGTGAGTACGATATTTGCATGTGCTCAAAAACTTGATGGTGTAAATAGTTTTTTTATTTTCCACAAAAAAATGTATTACAGCCCTTCAGTAACTCCGTGACAAGTCATTTTTTGTGACGGATTGAAAGAGTTATCTGACTGTTGATAATAATGTTGGTAATGCTGTGTGTGTTTGTTAAAGGTGGGAACGCGGCGCTACATGGCTCCAGAGGTGTTGGAAGGGGCGATCAGTTTCCAGCGTGACGCGTTCCTCAGAATCGACATGTATGCTGTGGGTCTGGTGCTGTGGGAACTAGCCACGCGATGTACAGCGGCTGATGGTAACTAACACTCAGACACTGTGATGAGATGTGTGTGTGTAAACCAGTAGTGACCCATGTGTGTGTCTCTCTCAGGTCCCGTGGATGAGTTCTCTCTGCCGTTTGAGGAGGAGGCAGGTCTTCATCCGTCTCTGGAGGACATGCAGGACGTCGTTGTGCATAAGAAACTACGACCAATATTCAGAGAACACTGGCTAAAACATACGGTAGAGCACACACACACTCTCAGACAGACACACACACACACATGCACCACACACACAAACACACACACTCTCACACATATTGACTCACTATTGCATTTGCAGGCTTCTCTTCCAAGTTCAGATGAGGGAGATATGAATATATCTAAAACATATTACTATATAAACATTGTAAACTAAACATTGTCATTATTCCTCAGCATTCGTTCATAAACAATTACCATCGGAGCAGAAAAAGAGGAAGTGGAGGGATATGAGAGCCTGCTCATCACAGCGTACTACGAGAAGGTACACACACACACACACACACACACACACACACACACACACACAGGACATCAGTTCTCTCTCTCTCTCTCTCTCTCTCACTCTTCTCTCTCTCTCTCTCTCTCTCTCATTAATAATAATAATACACACTCTCTCTCTCTCTCTCTCTCTCTCTCTTCTGACACAAAACTGTTTATCATCTCGTTTTCGTCAGTGAAAAAAGGTTGAAATTAACACTGGACAACACACACATTTAAGCACACACACACCCAGCCGGATCCATAATGACCAACACAATCTACCCGTTAGAGTCTGGTTTCAGACGTGCTTTTTTGGGCTGTAAATAATGGCGCAAACACAGTAAATGTACAAGCGCAAGCCTTTGCAAATCACCTTGCATGATTGATTTAAATACTCTCCTCCCATAAATACTGCGCCTGAAAGTCTGCAAATCAAAGCATAAACTCAGTTTGCTATTGTGAAACAAATGTTTTGCAAAACTTTAAACAGAGTTCTCTACATTAGACACATATTCCAAAACGATCAGCTCTTTTGTTTCATTTGGGGAAACACTGCTATTTAAATGCCACACTCATTTACCAATTACCTAGACCCAATGATCATGTGTGGAAACACTTAAACATGAATTGTTCATTAAGAAATCAAAACTCAGTGTTTTAACAAAGGCTTTTTTACACCCTTGCATTTCTGTTTATAGTGTAAATTTGTAGTGTATATATTTACTTATATTATACACACTTACATACAATATATACTGAATATACATACAAGCCGAGTCAGAAAGCCAACTTTATTTCTAAAGTGCTTTATAGTTTCACGGCAGCTTCACAATAGTAAAACAATCAGATTCTGCTGTAAAGCAGCTCTAGCAAGCCAATAATGTCATTATTCAGCTCAAGTCAGTTCAGTATTGATTCAGTTCAGTTCCATAACTATGTCAAATGAATCAATTGCGCATACATACTGTATATACAGTGTATTTGTGCACATAAGTGCTACGACAAACTCCTGTACACTCCACTGCACACTGAACAAGCAAAGAGTTTACATTTTTCACATCTGTGTGTAGTTTGGCATGTATGTGGCTAATCGTTTAATGTGTGTATGGAGTTACTACGCAAAAATAGCATTTTTACAAGGCTTTTGGATGAAGTGTTTGCTTTAGCAATGTGTGAAGTCTTGCATGTTGTGTGTGTGTTTCGTGGTTTTGTGTGTACATTTTTGCGAAATGGAGCCTTAGTTTCAAAAACGAAATGTGTAAACATTTAAAAAAAACAGTAAACATTAGAAATGTTGCTAAAATAAAATTATTTTCATTTTAATAAAATTTGTTTTTCATCGAATATTTACATTTGATTTAATTTAAGCTTTATTTCAAATAACGGAGATAAAAACCCTGTAGTTTTAGTGAGCGGAAAAAAAACACTGACATTGTTAGGAAAAAGTAGTGAGAAGTTGGAAATACTGGACTTTGAGAAATACAAAGCAAAGTTATACAAAATATTTAACAAATACTTCAGATTCTCTATTTCAAGATGAATTCCCCAATCATCATAAATATATAAGTCATAAGTCATTTTGGACATATGACGTTTTATACAGTTGGTTAAGATTTTCTTGCTCCTATTGAAGCTCCAGAAGATCTCCAATCATGCTGATCATCAGGTTGTTTATGTAGCTCCAGTGCTGCCTCACTTACATGTGAAAATAATCCTGTGCCGTTTCATGCGTTTATTGTCCTGTAGGGTCTGGCGATACTCTGTGAGACCATAGAGGAGTGTTGGGACCATGAGGCCGAGGCGCGTCTGTCTGCGGGATGTGTGGAAGAACGGATCATCTCAATGCAACGCAACACCAACCTTATCGCCCCCGAGGACATCCTCTCTGTTGTCACCATGGTTACCAACCTGGACTTCCCCCCTAAAGAATCCAGCCTATGATGCTGTTCTCTCAGCCAATCGTTACGGAGCGTGCGAGAGATGTGTGAGAGAGAAAAGCGGATTACAGTTGACTTGTGAGTGGACAAACTCAAGAAGGAACTCATGACCCAAGGAGATAAAACACATGGATATCTGTGTTTGCACCAAAACATCTTTTATGCATAAAGGAAACTTTTTTCTGTTTTATAAGAACACCAACTCTTGTGATTTTAGTATAAAAAGGGCAAAACTCTGGACTGCGCTTGCTGTTCGTTGCGAATCATTACAGTCATGCCAATACGAGACACTTCTGAATGTCTGCCGTTCAGCCGTGAATCCCACACGGATTTCTGAGGAATTAGTGCTGAAATAACCATAAACCTCCCTAAACAGGAATACCTCATTTTGATTTATTGTGCTTTTATCTGAGCAGCTGCTCCGGAGGCGAGACGAGTAGCTGTAACACACGGTAGTGTTTCTGCCTTTCACATCTCTGCTTCATTTCATGGCGTCGCTGTCGTCGCAGGCTTCACACAACTCTTTCTGAAGGGGTCGTACATGAGGAAGCGATGCTCGCGTTACTGAATCACAGGAGCCAGGGTCCAATATTAATGTCTGCCAATGGTGAATGAATTCGGAAAATTTACTAGCTAGACATTTTTATCACTCATGCAACTGTATTTTACATGTGTGTTAAACACGATGTTCCATGTCAGTGACACATCATTCACAGTGAAACTGCACCGACACATTGTGTTTATGTTCATATTTTTGTTTTTGTGGCTTAATGTGTGGAATGGAGATCTGGAGAGTTTATTTTAACCTCTTGCTGCAAAAACAACTCATTCTTCACTTCAACTTTCTGACGTGAACATCAATGTATAAACACGTTAATAACGCCTGTTCAGTGTTTGGAAACTTGGGCCACTTAGCCATGATGTCAAACAGTCTGATCACCAGCAGAAATTATGATGAGAGTAAAATGTGATAAAGTGTGTGAAAGCTTGCACTGTGGCACTGCACAGCCTTCAACATGTTTTTCAACAAGATCCCTGATCATTTCAGTCTCATCTGAACAGTTTGAGCAACACATTTCTGTGCAGATTGCTTTATGAACCTGTCGATCTGATGCATCTTCACAAAAAGGCTGTTATTGTAGGATGGAGCAGTTGAAAGCTAGATTGAACCCACAGAAGACACACTCATTTTACTCATTTCACATGAAGAGATGTTTACATAGACGACAAAAGTGTAGACCCAAATAACCTTGACTTGCATTAAAAGTGGACCTTCGGGGGCAATGGGATAAATGATGATAGGCCCCTTTAATGAATTTGCACGCAATCACATTTATCAGGGCTGTAAAATCTGTATAACGCCACATTCTCCTGTCTCTCGTTCATCCTCTCTTTCTGAAACACTACAGCAGTATTCAGGGACGCAGGATTCTGCTCACTCACAGCAATTATGCAACCGACATGCAGCAGCAATTGCAACTGTAGCTTCTATTTATTTCATTAATAATGTGACAAACTCTCAGTACTGTGAAAACAAATGGAGGTGATTGTTGCCCTGAATGTGTTACCAGACAAACCAACTGTTGGGTGAAAAAAAGATTTGTTAAAGACATTTCAGATCAATCTGTAATTCCCCCAGCAAAACACATGTACAGGAAATGAATATTGTAAATATGATTGTTGGTTTTAAATTATTAGACTAGCATGATGTTGCTCTGTTCTTTTTGATGTCACTAATCAAAAACAGTCCTTTATAAAGAAATTATTCCAAAGATTGTACTGGCTATTTTATACGTTTTATTGTCTTAATTTTTGCAGGCCCAAAGTTACTAATTATACATGTGATTTTATATCATATATCACATATATTATATATATGAAAAAAATTAAGAGACCACTCCAAGTTCAGAAATTAATGTTAAGGGGTCTCTTATTTTTTTCCAGAGCTATATGCACTTACCTAAAGTATTATTAGGAACACCTGTTCAATTTCTCATGAATGCAATTATCTAATCAACCAATCACATTGCAGTTGCTTCAGTGCATTTAGGGGTGTGGTCCTGGTCAAGACAATCTCCTGAACTCCAAACTGAATGTCAGAATGGGAAAGAAAGGTGATTTAAGCAATTTTGAGCGTGGCATGGTTGTTGGTGCCAGACGGGCCGGTCTGAGTATTTCACAATCTGCTCAGTTACTGGGATTTTCACACACAACCATTTCTAGGGTTTACAAAGAATGGTGTGAAAAGGGAAAAACATCCAGTATGCGGCAGTCCTGTGGGAGAAAATGCCTTGTTGATGCTAGAGGTCAGAGGAGAATGGGCCGACTGATTCAAGCTGATAGAAGAGCAACTTTGACTGAAATAACCACTCGTTACATCCGAGGTATGCAGCAAAGCATTTGTGAAGCCACAACACACACAACCTTGAGGCGAATAATTATTAGGAAGCATGGTGTTAGAAGTACACTAAGTAATGATGTACGCTTGGTAATAAAGTACACTGCATTGTGAAGTACACTCTGTAGTGAAGTACAATGATGTACACTTGATAGTGGAATAGAGTTGAGAGAGAAATAACCATTTAACCTGTCAGAAACACTAAGTCAATGTTCAGGGATGTCAAGGAACCCTCTCAACCTGATCTGTAGATCTGAAGAGGCATTCATTTCAGACAGAAGAACATCTCACACAACTCTGACATAAAGAAACACACGATCAAAACCACAAAGCCTCTAATTCTGTCAGATGTGATGAATTCATAAAAAACATTTGAATCAACTTAAATGATTAAAACTATTAAGTTATAATGTTATTTTAAAAATGAATTGGAGAAGATTTGTTGGAAGCGATCAATCTGTTAATTTACACTTTGTGTAAAATCATAGGAGCTTTTAATGCTGCTCAGACATTGATCGCTGTCCTTAAACCTTTTTAATAATCAACACCGGCAGTGTTAAAACTGACAAGGTCTTCCTTAAAGAGGTCATCTGCATTTCCTCCCTGGAATATTATAAGCTTTATTAAGATCCCTTAGACACACAACTGACACATACAGTACATCTTAAAAATAATAAAAATACAATTTGTGACTATTCTATTTGGTGCGTTTTTATGTTTTACACTAAGATTTCCTAACGAGCGGCTAATAGAAAGGGACAGCACTGGCTCTATCGAAGACTTATCAGTGTCTTGTCTATATTAAAACATCTTCATTTTCTAAGACAATATAGGCGCTGATGTCCCTTTTTACACAATGCTTCTGTGTTCACATCAAAAATGCAATCTGTTATCAATAATTGTACCCAGATATTTATAACTTTCCACACATTCCACCTTCTCGTCTTTAATAAACGTGCCCTTGGAAGAATGTGTTTGTGTTCTGAAATCAATAATCATATCTATTCACACCATTTTACTAAGCTATCAACCATTGGACCATGACACATTTCATTGTTTTCCAGAAGACTCACAATAACTGTGTCATCTGCAAATGTTAAGAAATACCTATTGCCATATTTACGTATTTAGTCATTAGTATATAAACTATATAATAAGGGAGAGAAAACACAGCCTTGAGGAAAATCTGTAGATGTTATCTGGGGGTAAAGACTACCATTTACTCTCACTCTCTGAGTCCTTTCAGTTAAAAAAACTAAGTTAAGATCAAGGCCAAAATGATTAATTAACTTATCTGCTGAAATATGGGGTTGTTAAGAATTAAAAGCAGATGAAAAATCAACAAATAATATATATATATATATATATATATATATATATATATATATTCTCAAAGCATGTCATTTTAAGGGTCTACGGTCATTTAATGTCACAACATCTGTAGTTTTTGGCACACAGTCTTTTTGAAGATAGAATTTACTCCACTGACTAAAATATGACATTATATATTCAAGACTGATAAGAGTCTACAAAATGATGTGAAATGATGAAAGTTTTCCTGAACTGTCAGCTCACAAAATAGTGAACTGTGTTAAATTCATATAATACATTAACGCTGTACTTTGTGTTATATTTTATCAACAACACATTGTGGACAGTGTGGAGCATGGCTGAACGTCACTTTATCAAAGATATTGATTAAAAGAAAGTTCCAACCCGCCTTTCATATGAATCCTGGCAGAGAAATCACATGGTAATATTCACGTAAAAACAGATAAAAACAGTAGATATAAATACTTCCTAGCTTTTTACATTAAGCAGGTCATGGATCTTTCCACATTTTGAACATAGTTGTAGATCATTGTTCAGTCAGATGAGCTTGCCTACAGTGTGTTTTACTTTGCACAATTCAATAAAAACCAGCAAACGTATATATATATATATACATTTGTAGTGGTGTCCGAAACCATAGTGGACGTTAGTGAGTGTGGTGATGTCACGGGCTTTCAGTGCGACGATTGTATCGTATCGCTTTAGACCAATGATATCATTGATGATGTCTGAAGCCTCGCTTCCGCCTGATTGGTTCAGGAAGCGTTAAAATATTGGCAAATTCACAGTCCTCTGTCCATAAACCCAGCTACTTTACTGTTTTAGAATAATAATAGTAACACACTCTTCTTCTTAGATATTCTAATAAAGCAGTGGTCACTTTTGAATTAGTTTTCAGCAAGTTAATTAATGTTAACCTTGTTTTTTAAATCCTACAACCTTAGAGTCTTCTATGAGCTGAGATCTTTCTGCATTAAAACCAGGACATTAGTGATATATATATATATATATATATATATATATATATATATATATATATATATATATATATATATGGTTTCTGGTGAATACGTCATTGCTTCATTCTGAGTATCGCCTGATAAAAGTGGTTCAAACCTCGCGCCTCTTGTGGTGTGTAGGTGTTGGTTGTACGTAGTAGTGAGTAGTAGCGTGTTTGTAGTAGCATAGTTATCATTATATATCATAGCTTGTAATTGTAATACCTATAATACGTAATTGCGTGTGTGTGTGTGTGTGTATATATATATATATATATATTATTATATTATTATTATTATTATTATTATTATTGTATATTATATGTATAGCCTATCATAGTAGTACTGTTATAAATATATATATATATATATATATATATATATATATATATATATATATATATATATATATATATATATATATATATATATATATATATATATATATATATATATATATATATATATATATATATTATTATTATTATTATATGTATAGCCTATATAGCAGTACTATATATATATATATATATATATATATATATATATATATATATATATATATATATATATATATATATATATATATATATATATATTACTATTATTATTATTATTATTATTATTATTATTATTATTATTATAAGACAAGACTGTATTAGGGAAAGCTTAGAAAGTTGGTCTAGTGCAAACGTTATAGGCAAACCTAGAGGCCTTTTTTTGTCCTCCTTACAATTGAGCCAGCAAGAAAGAGGAGAACTAAATAAAAACCAGTACACACTTTTCCCATCCCTGTTGCAGTTTGCCGTTCCACAATCCCAGTTCCATAAGCACTGCACTATCAGCACTGCATTCACAATAATTTCTTTACAATCATTTGGGGCATTCACTGTCATCACTAACCCAAATAAATACTGAACAGTAGAACACAAAGTTGTATGTTTGTGTGAGTTGTGTGTGCATAGGTTAATACAAGCAGAGTAAAATACTTTATTTAATACACAGGCAATAGAAAAAGAGTGTGCCCACACTATGACAATTTGGTTGCTCAGGATGAGTAGATTTGTGTGCGATACGTTGTTTTGCACAGCAGGTGTCACTGGGGAGCACACGGTTTCATGAGGCTTCGGGGAAATGAACCTTTTGGTGAACCAATGGGCTGGAAAGGGTTAGTGGTTCAGGAAGCCTCAGTTGGCCATCACTACAGCACATTTTAAAATAATATTTTCAATGTTTTCTGGAAATCCACATTTGCTGCACAATCCTGTGTTTACCTATTTTAAAAAGTGATTGATTCAAAGGAACCATAACAGCTTCTGGAATGAACTTTTAAATATTTGCAGTGGTACATCATGGGAGGTGGGAAAAACCAAGTGTAGAAGATAAAGGGGAATGTTTAAAAAAAAAAGAGAAATTAACAGTTTTTCACTGAGCAAATATGTATACATGGCTGTTAAATTATTTGTAATTTAGTGCATGTACAGAAAGCTTATTATATTGATATTTTTGTTGTTCTGTGACTTTAATTCGTGTTTGTGTGCATTCCTGTCAATGGTTGAACCCATGAGTATAAATGGCCTCAAACTGAGCTTGAACATGGTTGTCTGTCTGTGCTGAAAGAGAGTCAGGAATCTGCTGAAGTTTGAACTTAATGACAGTGGTAAGTATTTTAATGTTGTTTGTTTTCACTTGTTCTTATTTATTATAGTAGAAATGTGCAGCACATCGTCTGGTTGTGTGTTTGTTTTCAGTGGAAGTGTCATATTGTGTTTGGATGTGATGAGGAGTTCTTTTGTTAGACTGGAGCAGAGAGACCGTGGAGTTTGTCACAGGGGTGTAAAGAGCCGTCAAAAGACTGAAGGGAAAGTAAAGATGGAAACCATTCGGTTTTGGCACTTTGTATATGTTT
Organism: Gobiocypris rarus; assembly: GCA_023029165.1. Classification (NCBI taxonomy): domain Eukaryota; kingdom Metazoa; phylum Chordata; class Actinopteri; order Cypriniformes; family Gobionidae; genus Gobiocypris; species Gobiocypris rarus. The sequence continues at coordinate 40,070,143 of CM040921.1, read as the reverse complement.
ATTTTTGCACTTCTTTGGTCTTCATCAATGGTGGATATTCTCCCCCGTTACTGCCTTGTTCTGAGTGAACTTGAGGCCGTTTTTATTCTCCAGTGATCTGAGGATTAACAGAATCGCCTCTTCAGATGCTTCATTGTCACTGGAAATGGGTGAGTAACACAAACTTTATTCCACAAAACGCTTGTGTTCATTCCATAGCTCTTCAGAGCTGAATTTAAACTGCATTTCTTGTGAGACTATTCTGTGTACCAATGTATTAACAGGTGTTAATTTCATTTAAAAGGAAACATTGTGGTATTTTGGATTTGTGCGTCAATAACTCACAATTTATCCATTCAACTATTTATTTAACATTCAAACATCTTATTTAGGGAACTTTTGTTTTGAATATTGCTTTGAGTTTGCTCAGGACTCATTCACCGATGTAATGTAAATTCTGATTAATGTTAACCGTATGTAGATGAAGTTCTGACGTGTTGAATGAGACTGGTTTAAACTGTGGATACAGACTGAATGCAGTGTTTGCCAGGCATTGCTGTCTGTACGATTAAACTAAAGCCACGTTTTCCTGGATGTTCAGCATCCTGCCCAATGCTTTCCTTCTAACTGTGAAAACTGAATTTGAGTATATATGAATACCCATGGTGTATTGCTTTCATAACATTTTAATTCCTAATAGGTTATGCTGATTGAGATTTAATTGTAACAATGTTTAAGCAACTTCTGTGTTCAGTAAGTAGTTGTTGTTTTAATTCATTTTAAATTGTCTCAACCCTAGTACGATGTTTTACAGTCTGTTTGAGCCGTTTTCGTGCATATTGCTTAGCACTGATCACGTGACGAGAAACCGCACGTGTGTTCGTGAAGCATTGAGTGTGTTACATGTTAGTGGACTAGACCGTGGCAGAGGATTCATTGAGCAGCAGAAGCGTCAGACTTTTATTTTAAACTGTTTCTGCACCACCTCTCCCTATTCACAGAGTACGCACGATCGCGAAAGTAAATGGCATCGTGATTTCAATACGTTACTGCTGTATGAAAGCGACTCCCTGAGGCATGTGAATATCTCCCAATATAAAAGCTGTCTAGTTGTAATCATCTGAGCACTGTATCATGCTTGAAGAAAAATGTGGTCTCTATTTGCACTTTGAATATTGAGTACTTTGATTATGGTTATTGTTTGCACTTAATATCTATGATCAATTTGTGGGAAGGAGTTCCGTTAGTAGGTCAAAAGAAGCTCCTGTGCAGTTCTAAGGTACGAAGACACTATCATACAAGAAATAATCCAGTCAGTTGAGTTTTTGGCAAAACCAGTACAGTGCTTGTTGTCTTTTACTGCATTTGATAATTCATACTTGTTATTAAGATCATTTAAGTCGACGTTCTAAGAATGCGTTAAAACATTTCAAATGCACCTGCAAACAATTTTTTTCTAGTCATGTATTTAATCACTGAGGATTTCTTAAAAATACTGAGTAAAAATCTTGTCTCTTTCTCGTGAATCCAATCTCGTGTCTCGTCACACCCCTATCATTTAAACTCTTGTCTTCTCTATAAGGTCTGGGATGTAATTGGGTCATATGTGGTCTCTAGAAGTTCAGGGAAAAAACTGAGGTCTGCTCATTCATATGATCCCTTCACATCCAAACTATCCATCCATTTGCAATGTATCGTGCCGTTTAAACACCTGCTTTCCAAATATGCCCAATGAGTGTTTAAAGAACTTTGACCACCAACTGACTTATTTAAACTGATAATTTTGTTCCAGTGAGATCCTGACAACCTTTATTGTAAGTGTTACTGCATGTTTGCTCTGTCTTATGGTGTTTGCAGGACTTGTCTGTACTCGATTGAGTTTCATATCCCTAAACATCAGATCGATAGGGGCGTCCCAAACTTAGGCTGCACATTGGTAAATGGATCTCTGCTGACTAATTTGGCCTGTCACTAAGCATCTGTAGGGATAATGCCCAGCGTGTCACCTGACTGCTTGTTAATGTCCATTTGTTAATTTGCCTTTTTTGCAAAAAATAAGAATTTATCCCTTGTCATTTGCTTTTTAAAGTGCTTGCCTGTTCGTTTCTCAACTCCAGCCCTAACCCCCTTCTAATGGTGTATCCTTCTCTATTCTCATTTCTGTTGGTCACCGGTATTGCTTCAGACACCAGAGATGCAGTCGTACTAATCTGAATGTGGGTGGTTGTCTTCATCCAGCCTGCAAAAGATAAGCGACTCCATTACAGTAATCTGAAAGTTTCTAGTTTCCTGCCATCCGAAAAAATTTGTGAAACTCCGTATTTTCAATCTCTTAAAGTTAGTGTCTGAATGCTTTAATGGTCATCTATTATGCAAAATTCACTTTTATAAGATGTTTGAACATAAATGTGTGTTGGCAGTGTACACACAACCACCCTATAATGGTAAAAATCCACCCACTCATATTTTTTTTTAATCCCCATAACTCATAAGCAGTGTCTCCAGATTCAAGCTGTTTCCAGATTCCTGCAGTGTGATGTCACACTGCAACGGCCCTGCCCGCGAGTGTTGATGGACTCTGCTGTTTTAGCGTAGACCGAGCTGTACACATCCATGTTGATCTCCTCCAGAGCATTAACAGCTGCATTCAAGTAAGAGATGTTCTTATTAAAGCTACTAAAGTTCAGTCAGTCAAGAGCAGTGAGTGAATTTCAGTTGTTCGGTTCATATTAACAGCAGATAGCGCAATACATACTGCATTAAACTGCTTTCACTTTAGTAACGACAGATGGATCTAATATACACGTGAGATTTCTGTAACCGCATACGTGCACAGGCACAACCAACTGTTTTCATTACCTTGTGAGCTTTTGGCAGTTTAATCGCAATAACATATGCAAGAGAACTAGTTTAATGACTACTCACGGATGTGCTGACATCCAGCTTGGTGCGCATATGACAGGAACGTGTGTGCTTAAGTTGAGAGCAAAAAGGCTTTAAAACGCATGCAGATGATATTTCATGATGATGAAGAACTGCTATGTCACATGAACATGTCTGCGATAGAGATGATCATTAAAACACAGATATCATGTTTCAGTTTTCATTCCTGTGTTCACGAGCTGTGAAGGCTCTGCCCTCGGGTGGAGAGCAGCAGCTCGTTCGCATTTAAGGGGAAACACTGAACAGCTCATTTTTCTTCAACCCCAAAATTGGCATTTTCAACATAGTATATTAAATGATCTGTTAGGAATTTTGAGCTAAAACTTCACAGACACACTCTGGGGACACCTGAGACTTGTATTACATGTTGTAAAAAGGGGCATAACAGGTGCCCTTTAAGTTGCTGTTAAACTTTGCTTGTCTGCACGGAAACCTTTAAATTAAGCATATGCCTTATGTTCCTCTTTGTATTTAATCTGTGCCCCTCTGTAGTTATGCCCTTTTGAATATGTTGACATTAACCTTTTTGCAGTTTCATGTGTACCCTTTTTGTTGTCCCTTTTTATGCATTTGCCTTTTTGTTTAAATCTTCACTATTGCACGTGTTGCTTTTTCCTTTATTATAAGTCTTAACTTCTGCAATAAATCATTGTGCCCTTAAAGCATTAGCATTAATGGTGAAGCGCTCCTTGCTCTGAGTCCTAACTTGTGAAGACTGAGGGTCTACCAGCACAAGTTCACTGATCAAGGCTGCACATAAGGTATTTAATTTATTTTACTCGTCTACTTCAATTTTTCTCCTTTTTGCCCCCTCTCTTCCCTGCACCACACACAGGTTTCATTTTCTGTTTACAGGGATATTCCAGGGTTTCAAGACAGGCTTTATTCCAGATGTAGACCCTCCACTCCTCTCTGAATGAATCCAGGATTTGTCCAGAGGACACTTCAGAGGTAGGTTTCCTTCTCAAATAATTGGAAATCTATTCTTCTGCTTTTTTTTCTTCTTTTTGTGTGTCCTGTTGTTAACCTCAACTTCATGTACCATGTCTTCCAGGTGAGTTGTGCAGCTGACGGTTGTCCTGTTCCTCGGTCTTGCTTATTGCTAACAGCTTCAGCTCTCACCGAGGTAAGCCTCCATGATTCAGCTCTTCTGCTCTCATTTGCACTTTGAACTCTGGAAATGTGGACAGCTGTCTTTTGATAAACGGATTGAAAATGGACATGTTGAGCGCTTGAAGGCAGTGATCTTGTTATTGCAACTCAATTTCTTTTTTTTTTTTTTTTTTTTTTTTAAAAGAGTGGTCTTTGATCATAATACAAATCACAGTTTAAATAATTTTCATATTACAAAGAGAAATTGAAGTTGATGTTCAGTCACTGGTTTGATTTATTGACAAGCGATTGAGACCATAACATCTGACTGACCAGTGATCTCTGATCATTTTTTTTAGACACGTACACCTAATCCGTACATCTCAAACGATCTGTAACAAGGAAATAGTGATTGCGTACTTTTTTTCGTTTGTTGCTCCGTTCTTATCGGATCCAATATAGAAGGCATGTAGGGATGATTAATCAGTGATGCAATCATTTAATAAATCAACATTAACCTGGTTATAGATAGAAATATGTAGATATATATTTTATGTTTATTAAACCAGTCTTCTGAGTAGTTTCTGTTCTTGTTAATGGATGTATGCTCTTGTAATTTGCAGATGAGCAAAAAATAACCCTAACAGGCAAACTTACAGCAGTCTTTGCCTTTATCCAACCTTGTAATAACTCCATACCTTTTCTCCTCCCCTTTATGCTCCTCGTATTTTATGTCCCATTTGACAGTCAATGTTTAGTTGCATGGTGCCTCTCAAAATAGTTTAAAGTGGCTTCCTTTCCCTTTGCAATGAAGCTTGTTCCCTTGTTTCTATTCACAAATGCAAGTTTTTTCCAAGTTTAGTTGTGTTTCTGATCCTAACCTTTTTGTATTTATGACAGTGTGCCCTTTTGCATTTGAGTTCTTTCTGTCTCTTTTATTTGACTTTCTTCTCACTATCGTATTCTGTACGTCATTGTTCTAGTAGTGTTTTTTGTGCCCTTGCGCTGTTTTGTGCCTGATTTGTAATGTTTCGTTTAAAGATTATCTGGCCTTTTTATAGTTCTTTCATTTGTCCAATTTTCTGTTAAGCCTTTTATGCTCCTGTAGTTTGTCAATAAGGTGGTTTTATTTCTTGTTTTTTGTAATTCTTGTACCTCTGCCTTTTTATACTCCTTTAAAAGGGTTTGAAGACATTTGCATTATGTACTTGTATACCATGTATGCCCCTTTCTATTTGTTTAAAGGGTTAGTTCACTCAATTTTAATTCTTGAGACCGGAGACTAGGAGACCGACGTGAAGGGGTTTTTGTTTGGGGCTAGTGTTCTCTTTCTCTGTCTGTGTAAACTTGTGTTTAGAGTATTCCTTTTCCCATTGTGTTTCAGCCTTTGTCCATTTTTGTATTTTATACATTGTGCTTATATCTTTTATAATTTTATTTTTGTGCTTTTGTATCATGCTTTTGTGCCATTTGTATTTTGCTTTTATGCCTGGTTTCATTATTATCCCTCTTCATGCACTTGTGGCCTTATTCCCCTCTGATTTACATACATCTGTGACGTTTACGTTTATTAATGGCTGGCCTTCCAGCTAGTGCCACTAAAACACTGAAGATGATCCTTGAACGTAGACGTGTTTGTTCTACAATCTACCAAAATCACACCTGATGTTATTTGACTGGCTCCGTTATTAGCGGAATGAGTTTTAAGGCCATGACACGGGTGTCAAATGTAACTGTTGAGTGGGAGCCTTTACTTATACAGCTTTAAAAGTTAAAAATATCAGTGACTGCATGAGAAGAAACATGGTGTTGAGACAAATTACATGTACACACATGTCATCCCCATGAAAGGGTGGCTTTTTGTATTTGTATTCACCTCTGGTATTCGTTAAGACTTGTTAGTCTTTTTTGTATTTTCTGCATTTCTTTTTAATTATTTTGCATGTTTATAGCCCTTTTTGTCTGCTAATACTTATTATTTTTCCATAATCAAGATTTATTTTTACCCCCTGTTTGTAATTGATTTCATTTCCTTTTATTAATGATCCTTGGACTTATTAACGATCCTTGGACTTATTAACATGCGCTTTTTTTTTTCTTTTTTTTTAATTAAAATTAATCTTTTATACATTATCCTGTCTCCATTGACTTTATGTTAATGCCCCTTCTGATTTGTACTGTTACATCTTTGCTTTAAATTACTTGTCTTGGCTGTATGTTTTCTTTTCTTTTTTGGGGTCTGTTTTTGTCCTAATGCTGTAGAGCCCTTTTTTGTGCACTTCTTTCTCTCTGACTTCCTTTTGTTATGGTGTGCTCCCCTTTTTTTATTTCTGCTTTTTGTTTTTCAGTTTTTGCCCATTTGTATCGGTGCCTGATGTTTTCTTGGCCTGTTTAAATATCTTAATCCTTGATTTAAAATGGCCAGTCATGTTAATTGGGTACTTCATTTATTTGCTTTAATCTTCTGGAAATGTGACTTTAGTGGTCAACACATTTAACTCATCTTGTGTAAATTGTTTCTTTACTGGTTGAGCAATGTTCCCCAACAACAATGTGGAGAGTTTGGCCATCTTAAATGCAGCCTCTGGTCAACCAATGTCAGTTATTTGACTACACCCTGTTCTGCTGTTATAGTGGTTCACCTGCAAGTATATAAGGAAACTCTGCACTCAAGGAGAATTGGGGAGCAGAGATGTATTTATCAGTGTGTGTACTAAAGCTTCAGGGATGGTTGTGTGGTGCTTTTTTTAAAAATAGTTTCAGAGTGGTTTAATTTCCCTTTTGTAATGGAACTTTTTCTATACATTTATGCAACTATTATCTTATGTTTGTGATCCTTTGCACCTTTTTTGTATTAAAAGTAAATTGTCCTAACATTACCAGAATGACTTTTCCAGTAAATCAGCATAGAGCCGAGAGTAGAGCCGAGAGGGGCAGAGTCGAGAGGGGTAGAGCCGAGAGGGGTAGAGCCGAGAGGGGTAGAGTCGAGAGGGCAGAGTCGAGAGGCAGAGCCGAGAGGGGCAGAGCCGAGAGGCAGAGTCGAGAGGCCCGAGAGGGGCAGAGCCGAGAGGGGTAGAGTCGAGAGGCAGAGCCGAGAGGGGTAGAGCCGAGAGGGGTAGAGCTCCAGAGGGGTAGAGTCGAGAGGGGCAGAGCCGAGAGGGCAGAGCCGAGAGGTAGAGCCGAGAGGGGCAGAGCCGAGGCAGAGCCCAGAGGGGCAGAGCCCAGAGGGCAGAGCCGAGAGGCAGAGCCCAGAGGGGCAGAGCCGAGAGGCAGAGCCGAGAGGCAGAGCCGAGAGGCAGAGCCGAGAGGCAGAGCCGAGAGGGCAGAGCCGAGAGGGGTAGAGCGAGAGGCAGAGTCGAGAGGGGCAGAGCCTCGAGAGGGGCAGAGCCGAGAGGGTAGAGCCGAGAGGGGCAGAGCCGAGAGGCAGAGCCGAGAGGGGTAGAGCCGAGAGGGGTAGAGCCGAGAGGGCAGAGCCGAGAGGGGTAGAGCCTAGAGGGCAGAGCCGAGAGGGGCAGAGTCGAGAGGGGTAGAGCCGAGAGGGCAGAGCCGAGAGGGGCAGAGCCGAGAGGGGTAGAGCGAGAGGCAGAGCCGAGAGGGGCAGAGCCTAGAGGGGCAGAGCCGAGAGGGGCAGAGCCGAGAGGGGCAGAGTCGAGAGGGGCAGAGCCGAGAGGGGTAGAGCCGAGAGGGGCAGAGCCGAGAGGGGCAGAGCCTAGAGGGGCAGAGCCTAGAGGCAGAGCTCGAGAGGGGTAGAGCCGAGAGGGGCAGAGCCGAGAGGGGCAGAGCCTAGAGGGGTAGAGCCGAGAGGGCAGAGCCGAGAGGGGTAGAGCCGAGAGGGCAGAGCCGAGAGGGGTAGAGCCGAGAGGCAGAGTCGAGAGGGGTAGAGCCGAGAGGGGTAGAGCCGAGAGGGCAGAGCCGAGAGGGGTAGAGCCGAGAGGGGTAGAGTCGAGAGGGGTAGAGCCGAGAGGGGTAGAGCCGAGAGGCAGAGCCGAGAGGGGCAGAGCCGAGAGGGGTAGAGCCGAGAGGGGTAGAGCCGAGAGGGGTAGAGCCGAGAGGGGCAGAGCCGAGAGGGGCAGAGCCGAGAGGGGTAGAGCCGAGAGGGGTAGAGTCGAGAGGGGCAGAGCCGAGAGGGGTAGAGCCGAGAGGGCAGAGCCGAGAGGGGTAGAGCCGAGAGGGGCAGAGCCGAGAGGGCAGAGCCTAGAGGGGCAGAGCCGAGAGGGGTAGAGCCCAGAGGGGTAGAGCCGAGAGGGGTAGAGCGAGAGGGGTAGAGCCGAGAGGGTAGAGCGAGAGGCAGAGTCGAGAGGGGCAGAGCCGAGAGGCAGAGCCGAGAGGGCAGAGCCCAGAGGGGCAGAGTCGAGAGGCAGAGCCGAGAGGCAGAGCCCAGAGGGGCAGAGCCTAGAGGGGCAGAGCCGAGAGGGGTAGAGCCGAGAGGGGCAGAGTCGAGAGGGGTAGAGCCCAGAGGGGCAGAGTCGAGAGGGGTAGAGCCCAGAGGGGCAGAGCCGAGAGGGCAGAGCCCAGAGGGGCAGAGCCGAGAGGGGCAGAGCCGAGAGGGCAGAGCCGAGAGGGCAGAGCCTAGAGGGGCAGAGCCGAGAGGGCAGAGCCGAGAGGGCAGAGCCGAGAGGGGCAGAGCCGAGAGGGCAGAGCCGAGAGGGGTAGAGCCGAGAGGGCAGAGCCGAGAGGGGTAGAGTCGAGAGGCAGAGCCGAGAGGGGTAGAGCCGAGAGGGCAGAGCCGAGAGGGGCAGAGTCGAGAGGGCAGAGCCGAGAGGGGTAGAGTCGAGAGGGTAGAGCCCAGAGGGGCAGAGCCGAGAGGGCAGAGCCCAGAGGGGCAGAGCCGAGAGGGGCAGAGCCGAGAGGGCAGAGCCGAGAGGCAGAGCCCAGAGGGGCAGAGCCGAGAGGGGCAGAGCCGAGAGGGCAGAGCCGAGAGGCAGAGCCGAGAGGGCAGAGCCGAGAGGGTAGAGCCGAGAGGTAGAGTCGAGAGGGGTAGAGCCCAGAGGGGTAGAGCCGAGAGGGGCAGAGCCGAGAGGGGCAGAGCCGAGAGGGGTAGAGCCCAGAGGGGTAGAGCCCAGAGGGGTAGAGCCCAGAGGGGTAGAGCCCAGAGGGGTAGAGCCCAGAGGGGTAGAGCCCAGAGGGGTAGAGCCCAGAGGGGTAGAGCCCAGAGGGGTAGAGCCCAGAGGGGCAGAGCCGAGAGGGGCAGAGCCGAGAGGGGTAGAGCCGAGAGGGGCAGAGCCGAGAGGGCAGAGTCGAGAGGGGTAGAGTCGAGAGGGGTAGAGCCGAGAGGGGTAGAGCCGAGAGGCAGAGTCGAGAGGGGTAGAGCCGAGAGGGGTAGAGCCGAGAGGGGTAGAGCCGAGAGGGCAGAGTCGAGAGGGTAGAGTCGAGAGGGGTAGAGCCGAGAGGGGTAGAGTCGAGAGGCAGAGCCCAGAGGGGTAGAGTCGAGAGGGGTAGAGCCGAGAGGGCAGAGCCGAGAGGGGTAGAGCCTAGAGGGGCAGAGCCGAGAGGGGTAGAGCCGAGAGGGGTAGAGTCGAGAGGGGTAGAGCCGAGAGGGGTAGAGTCGAGAGGGGCAGAGCCCAGAGGGGCAGAGCCGAGAGGGGCAGAGCCGAGAGGGTAGAGCCGAGAGGGGTAGAGCCGAGAGGGGTCAGAGCCGAGAGGGCAGAGCCGAGAGGGCAGAGCCGAGAGGGGTAGAGCCTAGAGGGGTAGAGTCGAGAGGGTAGAGCCGAGAGGGGCAGAGCCGAGAGGGCAGAGCCGAGAGGGGTAGAGCCGAGAGGGGTAGAGCCGAGAGGGGTAGAGCCGAGAGGGCAGAGCCGAGAGGCAGAGCCGAGAGGCAGAGCCCCAGAGGGGTAGAGCCGAGAGGGGTAGAGCCCGAGAGGGGCAGAGCCTAGAGGGGTAGAGTCGAGAGGGGTAGAGCTCGAGAGGGCAGAGCCGAGAGGGCAGAGCCTAGAGGGGTAGAGCCTAGAGGGGCAGAGCCGAGAGGGGTAGAGCCGAGAGGGGTAGAGCCGAGAGGGCAGAGCCCAGAGGGGCAGAGTCGAGAGGGGCAGAGCCGAGAGGGCAGAGCCGAGAGGGCAGAGCCCAGAGGGGTAGAGCCGAGAGGGGCAGAGCCGAGAGGGCAGAGCGAGAGGGGTAGAGCCGAGAGGGGCAGAGCCGAGAGGGGCAGAGCCCAGAGGCAGAGCCCAGAGGGCAGAGCCGAGAGGGGCAGAGCCGAGAGGGGCAGAGCCGAGAGGGGCAGAGCCGAGAGGGGCAGAGCCGAGAGGGGTAGAGCCGAGAGGGGTAGAGCCGAGAGGGGTAGAGCCGAGAGGGGTAGAGTCGAGAGGCAGAGCCTAGAGGGGTAGAGTCGAGAGGGTAGAGCCGAGAGGGGTAGAGCCGAGAGGGGCAGAGCCGAGAGGGGTAGAGCCGAGAGGGCAGAGCCGAGAGGCAGAGCCGAGAGGGCAGTAGAGTCGAGAGGGGCAGAGCCCAGAGGGGCAGAGCCGAGAGGGGTAGAGCCGAGAGGGGCAGAGCCGAGAGGGGCAGAGCCGAGAGGGGCAGAGCCGAGAGGGGCAGAGCCGAGAGGGGTAGAGCCGAGAGGGCAGAGCCGAGAGGGGTAGAGCCGAGAGGGGTAGAGCCCAGAGGCAGAGCCGAGAGGGGTAGAGCCGAGAGGGGTAGAGCCGAGAGGGCAGAGCCGAGAGGGGTAGAGCCTAGAGGGCAGAGTCGAGAGGCAGAGTCGAGAGGGGTAGAGCCGAGAGGGGCAGAGCCGAGAGGCAGAGCCGAGAGGCAGAGTCGAGAGGGTAGAGCCGAGAGGGGTAGAGCCGAGAGGGCAGAGCCGAGAGGGGTAGAGTCGAGAGGCAGAGCCGAGAGGGGCAGAGCCCAGAGGGCAGAGCCGAGAGGGCAGAGCCGAGAGGGGTAGAGCCGAGAGGGGTAGAGCCTAGAGGGGCAGAGCCGAGAGGGGTAGAGCCGAGAGGCAGAGCCCAGAGGGGCAGAGCCTAGAGGGGCAGAGCCGAGAGGGGCAGAGCCCAGAGGGGCAGAGCCGAGAGGGGTAGAGCCGAGAGGGGTAGAGCCGAGAGGGGTAGAGCCGAGAGGGGTAGAGCCGAGAGGGGCAGAGTCGAGAGGGGCAGAGTCGAGAGGGGTAGAGTCGAGAGGGTAGAGCCGAGAGGGCAGAGTCGAGAGGCAGAGCCTAGAGGGGTAGAGCCCAGAGGGGTAGAGCCGAGAGGGGTAGAGCCGAGAGGGCAGAGCCTAGAGGGGTAGAGCCGAGAGGCAGAGCCCAGAGGGGCAGAGCCGAGAGGGCAGAGTCGAGAGGGGCAGAGCCGAGAGGGGCAGAGCCGAGAGGGGTAGAGCCCGAGAGGGGTAGAGCCGAGAGGGCAGAGCCCAGAGGGGTAGAGCTCCAGAGGGGTAGAGCCGAGAGGGGTAGAGCCGAGAGGGGTAGAGCCGAGAGGGGTAGAGTCGAGAGGGTAGAGCCGAGAGGGGTAGAGCCCGAGAGGGGTAGAGCCGAGAGGGGTAGAGTCGAGAGGGCAGAGCCGAGAGGCAGAGCTAGAGGGGTAGAGCCGAGAGGGCAGAGCCGAGAGGGGCAGAGCCGAGAGGGGCAGAGCCGAGAGGGGTAGAGCCCAGAGGGGCAGAGCCGAGAGGGGTAGAGCGAGAGGGTAGAGTCGAGAGGGGTAGAGCCGAGAGGCAGAGCGAGAGGGGTAGAGCCCAGAGGGGTAGAGCCTAGAGGGGCAGAGCCGAGAGGGGTAGAGCCGAGAGGGCAGAGCCGAGAGGGGCAGAGCCGAGAGGGCAGAGCCGAGAGGGGCAGAGCGAGAGGGCAGAGCCGAGAGGGGTAGAGCCGAGAGGGGCAGAGCCGAGAGGGGCAGAGCCGAGAGGGGCAGAGCCGAGAGGCAGAGCCGAGAGGCAGAGCCGAGAGGCAGAGCCAGAGGGGTAGAGCCCAGAGGGTAGAGCCGAGAGGGGCAGAGCCGAGAGGGGCAGAGCCCAGAGGGGCAGAGCCGAGAGGGGTAGAGCCGAGAGGGGTAGAGCCGAGAGGGGCAGAGTCGAGAGGGGCAGAGTCGAGAGGGGTAGAGCCGAGAGGGGCAGAGCCGAGAGGGGCAGAGCCGAGAGGGGTAGAGAGAGCCGAGAGGGGTAGAGCCGAGAGGGGTAGAGCGAGAGGGGTAGAGCCGAGAGGGGTAGAGCGAGAGGGGTAGAGCCGAGAGGGGTAGAGCCGAGAGGGGCAGAGCCGAGAGGGGTAGAGCCGAGAGGGGTAGAGCCGAGAGGCAGAGTCGAGAGGGGTAGAGTCGAGAGGGGCAGAGTCGAGAGGGGTAGAGTCGAGAGGGGTAGAGTCGAGAGGCGGAGAGTCGAGAGGGGGAGAGTCGAGAGGGGCAGAGCCGAGAGGGGTAGAGCCGAGAGGGCAGAGCCGAGAGGGGTAGAGTCGAGAGGGGTAGAGTCGAGAGGGGTAGAGTCGAGAGGGGTAGAGTCGAGAGGGGTAGAGTCGAGAGGGGGAGAGTCGAGAGGGGGAGAGTCGAGAGGGGGAGAGCCGAGAGGGGTAGAGCCGAGAGGCAGAGCCGAGAGGGCAGAGCGAGAGGGGTAGAGCCGAGAGGGGTAGAGCCGAGAGGGGCAGAGCCTAGAGGGGTAGAGTCGAGAGGGGTAGAGTCGAGAGGGGTAGAGTCGAGAGGGGTAGAGTCGAGAGGGGTAGAGTCGAGAGGGGTAGAGCCGAGAGGGGTAGAGCGAGAGGGGCAGAGCCGAGAGGGGTAGAGTCGAGAGGGGCAGAGCCGAGAGGGGTAGAGCCGAGAGGGTAGAGCCGAGAGGGGCAGAGCCGAGAGGGCAGAGCCGAGAGGGGCAGAGCCGAGAGGGGCAGAGTCGAGAGGGGTAGAGCCTAGAGGGGGTAGAGTCGAGAGGGCAGAGCCGAGAGGGGCAGAGCCGAGAGGGGTAGAGCCGAGAGGGGTAGAGCCGAGAGGGGCAGAGCCGAGAGGGGTAGAGCCGAGAGGGGTAGAGCCGAGAGGGGTAGAGCCGAGAGGCAGAGCCGAGAGGGGTAGAGCCGAGAGGCAGAGCCGAGAGGGGCAGAGCCGAGAGGGGTAGAGTCGAGAGGGGTAGAGCCGAGAGGGGTAGAGCCGAGAGGGGTAGAGAGGGGTAGAGCGAGAGGCAGAGTCGAGAGGGGTAGAGCCGAGAGGTAGAGCCGAGAGGGGTAGAGCCGAGAGGGCAGAGCGAGAGGGGTAGAGCCGAGAGGGGTAGAGCCTAGAGGGGTAGAGCGAGAGGGGTAGAGTCGAGAGGGGTAGAGTCGAGAGGGGTAGAGTCGAGAGGGGTAGAGTCGAGAGGGGTAGAGCCGAGAGGGCAGAGCCGAGAGGGGTAGAGTCGAGAGGGGTAGAGTGAGAGGTAGAGTCGAGAGGGGTAGAGTCGAGAGGGAGAGCGAGAGGGGTAGAGCCGAGAGGCAGAGTAGAGAGTCGAGAGGGGTAGAGCCGAGAGGGGTAGAGCCGAGAGGTAGAGTCGAGAGGCAGAGCCGAGAGGGTAGAGTCGGTAGAGCCGAGAGGGGTAGAGTCGAGAGGGGCAGAGCCGAGAGGCAGAGCCGAGAGGGGCAGAGCCGAGAGGAGAGCCGAGAGGGGTAGAGCCGAGAGGGGCAGAGCCCAGAGGTAGAGCCGAGAGGGCAGAGCGAGAGGCAGAGCAGAGAGAGCCGAGGGCAGAGCCGAGAGGGCAGAGCCGAGAGGGGTAGAGCCGAGAGGGGCAGAGCCGAGAGGGGTAGAGCCCAGAGGGGCAGAGCCGAGAGGGCAGAGCCGAGAGGGGAGCCCAGAGGGGCAGAGTCGAGAGGGGCAGAGCCTAGAGGGGTAGAGCGAGGGCAGAGTAGAGGCAGAGCCGAGAGGTAGAGCGAGAGGGGTAGAGTCGAGAGGCAGAGAGAGGGGTAGAGCCTAGAGGGTAGAGTCGAGAGGGTAGAGCCTAGAGGGGTAGAGCCAGAGGCAGAGAGAGGGGTCAGAGCTAGAGGGGGCAGAGCCGAGAGGGGTAGAGCGAGAGGGCAGAGCGAGAGGGGTAGAGCAGAGGGGGGTAGAGAGCCGAGAGGGGTAGAGCCGAGAGGCAGAGCCGAGAGGTAGAGCCGAGAGGGTAGAGCCGAGAGGCAGAGCCGAGAGGGGTAGAGCCTAGAGGGGTAGAGTCGAGAGGGGTAGAGCCGAGAGGGGTAGAGCGAGAGGGCAGAGCCGAGAGGGCAGAGTCGAGAGGGTAGAGCCGAGGGGTAGAGCCGAGAGGGGCAGAGCCTAGAGGGGTAGAGCCGAGAGGTAGAGCGAGAGGCAGAGCCTAGAGGGGTAGAGCCGAGAGGCAGAGCCGAGAGGGGTAGAGCCTAGAGGGGTAGAGTCTAGAGGGTAGAGCCGAGAGGTAGAGCCGAGAGGAGGAGAGGTAGAGCCAGAGAGGTAGAGAGAGGGGCAGAGCTAGAGGGGTAGAGCGAGAGGGGTAGAGCCTAGAGGGGCAGAGCCGAGAGGTAGAGCCGAGAGGTAGAGCGAGAGGGGTAGAGTGAGGGCAGAGCTAGAGGTAGAGCCGAGAGGGTAGAGCTAGAGGGGTAGAGCGAGAGGTAGAGCCTAGAGGGCAGAGCTAGAGGCAGAGCCGAGAGAGAGAGGTAGAGTAGGTAGAGCGAGAGGTAGAGCGAGAGGTAGAGCGAGAGGGTAGAGCGAGAGGGGTAGAGCCGAGAGGGGAGAGAGAGGGTAGAGCCGAGAGGCAGAGCCGAGAGGGGTAGAGCCGAGAGGCAGAGCCGAGAGGGTGGAGAGAGGCAGAGTGTGGGTTAGAAGAAGAAGAAGAAGAAGAAGTAAAGAAGAAGAAGAAGAGGGCAGAGGTAAGAAGAAGAAGAAGAAGAAGAGAAGGTTAGGTTAGAGAGAAGTTAGGAGGGTTAAAGAAGGAAGAAGAGAAGAAGAAGTAGAAGAAGAAGAAGAAGGGTGCTAGGTTGTGCTGTGCTAGAAGAAGAAGCTGTGCTAGGCAGAGGTTGTGCTAGGTTAAAGAGAAGAAGAGTTAGAAAAGAAGAAGAAGAAGAGAAGAAGAAGAAGAAGAGTTGTAGGAGAGTTAGAAGAAGAAGAAGAAGAAGAAGAAAAGAAGAAGTTAGGCTAGAAGAAGAAGAAGAAGTTGTGCTGTGTGAGAAGAGGCTGTGCTAGAGAGGTAGAGAAAGAGGTTGTGAGTGAGAGGCAGAGAGGAGTTGTGCTAGAAAGAGGCTAGGTTGTGGTTAAGAAGAAGTTGAGAGGTTAGCAGTTGTGCTAGGAGTTAGGTTAGAAAGAGGTTAGGCTAGGTAGAAGAAGTTGTAAAGAAGAAGAAGAAGAAGTTAGTGTTAGGTTAGAAGAAGAAGAAGAATAAAGAAGAAGAGGTTAGGTTAGAAAGAAGAGAAGAAGAAGAAGAGAAGAAGAAGAAGAAAAGGCTAAGAAGAAGAAGAGTTAGAGAAGAAGTTGTGCTAGGTTAGCAGTTGTGCTGTGTAGGTGTGTTGTGCTAGGTTGTGCCAGTTGTGCTAGGTTGAAGAAGAAGAAGAGTTGTGCTGTGGGCAGTTAGGCCAGGCGAAAAAGAGAGAAGAAGAAGAAGAAGTAGGTTAGGTTAGGTTAAAGAAAGAAGAAGAAGAAGAAGAAGAAGTAGTTAAAGAAGAAGAAGAAGTTAAGAAGAAGAAGAAGAAGAAGTAGGTTAGGTTAGTTAGAAAGAGGCTAGGCCAGGCTGAAGAAGCTAGAAGGTTAGGTTAGTTGTGTTGAAGAGGCTAGAAGAAGAAGAAGAAAGAAGTTGGTGTGCTAGTTAAAGAAGTTGAAAGAAGAAGAAGAAAGAAGCAGGTTAGGTTGTGCTAGAGTTAGAAGAAGAAGAAGAGGTGCTAGTTAAAGAAGAAGAAGAAGAAGAAGAAGAAGAAGTTAAAGAAGAAGAAGAAGTTAGGTTAAAGAAGAAGAAGATTAGGTTAGGTTAGAAGAAGAAGAAGAAGAGGGAAGGTTGTGCCAGGCCAGTTGAGGAAAGGCAGTTGTGTTGTGGTTAGAAGAAGAAGAAGAAGAAGAAGAAGAAGAAAGAAGAAAGAAGGTTGTGCTAGTGCTGTAGGTTGTGTTGTAGGTTAAAGAAGAAGTTGTGTTAGGTTAGGCAGAAGAAGAAGAAGAAGCAGGTAAAGAAGTTAGTTAGGAAAGAAGAAGAGTTAGAAGAAGAAGTAGGAAAGAAGAAGAAGAAGAAGAAGAAGTTGTGCTGAAGAAGAAGGCTAAGCAGGTTAAGGCCAGGTGTGCTAAAGAAGAAGCAGTTGTGCCAGGTTGTGGCTAAGGTTAAAGAAGAAGAAGAGCTGAAGAAGAAGAAGAAGAAGAGTAGGTTAAGAAGAAGAAGAAGCTAGGTTAGGTTAGGTTAGGAGTAGGCTAGGGGTTAGGCTAGGTTGTAGGTTAAAGAAGAAGTAGTTAAGAAAGAAGAAGAAGAAGTTGAAGAAGAAGTTGTGCTAGGTTAAGAAGTAGGTTGTGCTAGAATAGGTTAAGGTTGTGTTGTGTTGTGTGCTAGGCGAAGTTGTGCTGTGTGAAGAGGCTGTGCTAGGAGTAAAGAAGAAAAGAAGAAGTTGTGCTGTGCTAAGAAGAAGTTGTGCTGAAGAAGAAGAAGAAGTTAAAGAAGTTGTGCTAAAGAAGAAGAGTTAGGTTAAAGAAGAAGAAGAAGTTGTGGTTGTGCTAGGCTAGGTTAGGTTGAAGAAGAAGAAGAAGGTGTAGGAGTTAGAGGGGCAGTTGAAAGAAGGTTGTTAGGTTGGCTAGGTTGTGCTGTGCTAAGCAGTTGTGCTAGGGTTAGGCCAGGTGTTGTGCCAGGCTGTGAAAGAGGCCAGGCCAGGTTGTGCTAAGAGTTGTGCTAAAGAAGAAGCAGTTGTGCTAGGTTAAGAAGGTGTAGTTAAAAGAAGAAGAAGAAGTTAGGTTAGTTGGTTGTGCTAGAAGAAGTTAAAGAAGAAGAAGTAGGTTGTGCTAGGTTGTGCTAAAGAAGAAGAAGTTAGAGAAGAAGAAGAAGAAGAGAAGAAGAAGGTTAGGTTAAAAGAAGAAGAAGAAGAAGAAGAAGGTTAAAAGTTAGGTTAGAAGAAGGTTGTGCTGTGCCAGAAGTTGTGCCAGGCTGTGCTGTGCTGTGCTGTGAAGAAGAGTGTTAGTTAGGTTAGGCTAGGTTGTGCTAGTTAGGTTGTGAAGAAGAAGTTAGTTGTGTTAGGCTAGGCGAAGAAGAAGTTAGGTTAGTTAGAAGAAGAAGAAGAAGAAGAAGTTAGGTTAGGTTAGGAAGAAGAAGAAGAAGAAGTTAAAGAAGAAGAAGAAGAGGTTAGGTTAGAAAGAAGAAGAAGAAGAAGGCTAGGGGTTGTGTTAGGTTAGGTTAGGTTGTAAGAAGAGTTGTGAGGAAGTTGAAGTTAAAGCTAGAAGAAGAAGAGAAGAAGTAGTGTGTTAGAAGAAGAAAGCAGTTGTGCTAGGTTAAAGAAGAAGAGGTTAGGTTGTGGTTGAAGAAGAAGAAGAAGAAGAAGTTAGGTTAGGTTAAGAAGAAGAAAGAAGAAAGAAGAAGTTAAGAAGAAAGAAGAAGAAGAAGTTAGGCTAGGTTAGGGCTAAAGAAGCAGGTTAGGTTAGGTTAAGAAGAAGAAGAAGTAAGAAGAAGAAAGAAGAAGAAGAAGCAGTTAGGGGCTGTGCTAGTTAGGTTAAGAAGAAAGTTAGGTTAGGTTAAAGAAGAGAGTTAGGTTAGTTGAAATAGGCTGTGCTAGGCAAGAAGAAGAAGAAGAAAGTGCTAGGAAGTTGAAAGAATAGGTTGTGCTTAGGTTGAAGAAGAAGTTAGGCTAGGCTAGGTTAGGTGGTTAGGTTAGTGCTAGGTTAGGCTAGGTTGT
>CM040921.1:39922500-40051918 GCA_023029165.1 Gobiocypris rarus | reverse complement strand
AGTGAGTACAGCAGTCACACAGTGAGTACAGCAGTCACACAGTGAGAACAGCAGTCACACAGTGAGTACAGCAGTCATACAGTGAGAACAGCAGTCACACAGTGAGTACAGCAGTCACACAGTGAGTACAGCAGTCACACAGTGAGTACAGCAGTCACAGTGAGTACAGCAGTCACACAGTGAGTACAGCAGTCACACAGTGAGTACAGCAGTCACACAGTGAGTACAGCAGTCAGACAGTGAGTACAGCAGTCACACAGTGAGTACAGCAGTCACACAGTGAGTACAGCAGTCACACAGTGAGTACAGCAGTCACACAGTGAGTACAGCAGTCACACAGTGAGTACAGCAGTCACACAGTGAGTACAGCAGTCATACAGTGAGTACAGCAGTCACACAGTGAGTACAGCAGTCACACAGTGAGTACAGCAGTCACACAGTGAGTACAGCAGTCACACAGTGAGTACAGCAGTCACACAGTGAGTACAGCAGTCACACAGTGAGAACAGCAGTCACACAGTGAGTACAGCAGTCACACAGTGAGTACAGCAGTCACACAGTGAGTACAGCAGTCACACAGTGAGTACAGCAGTCACACAGTGAGTACAGCAGTCACACAGTGAGTACAGCAGTCACACAGTGAGTACAGCAGTCACACAGTGAGTACAGCAGTCACACAGTGAGTACAGCAGTCACACAGTGAGTACAGCAGTCACACAGTGAGTACAGCAGTCACACAGTGAGTACAGCAGTCACACAGTGAGTACAGCAGTCACACAGTGAGTACAGCAGTCACACAGTGAGTACAGCAGTCACACAGTGAGTACAGCAGTCACACAGTGAGTACAGCAGTCACACAGTGAGTACAGCAGTCACACAGTGAGTACAGCAGTCACACAGTGAGTACAGCAGTCACACAGTGAGTACAGCAGTCACACAGTGAGTACAGCAGTCACACAGTGAGTACAGCAGTCACACAGTGAGAACAGCAGTCACACAGTGAGAACAGCAGTCACACAGTGAGTACAGCAGTCACACAGTGAGTACAGCAGTCACACAGTGAGTACAGCAGTCACACAGTGAGTACAGCAGTCACACAGTGAGTACAGCAGTCACACAGTGAGTACAGCAGTCACACAGTGAGTACAGCAGTAGTGCAGTGAGTACAGCAGTCACACAGTGAGAACAGCAGTCACACAGTGAGTACAGCAGTCACACAGTGAGTACAGCAGTCACACAGTGAGTACAGCAGTCACACAGTGAGTACAGCAGTCACACAGTGAGTACAGCAGTCACACAGTGAGAACAGCAGTCACACAGTGAGAACAGCAGTCACACAGTGAGTACAGCAGTCACACAGTGAGTACAGCAGTCACACAGTGAGTACAGCAGTCACACAGTGAGTACAGCAGTCACACAGTGAGTACAGCAGTCACACAGTGAGTACAGCAGTCACACAGTGAGTACAGCAGTCACACAGTGAGAACAGCAGTCACACAGTGAGAACAGCAGTCACACAGTGAGTACAGCAGTCACACAGTGAGTACAGCAGTCACACAGTGAGTACAGCAGTCACACAGTGAGTACAGCAGTCACACAGTGAGAACAGCAGTCACACAGTGAGAACAGCAGTCACACAGTGAGTACAGCAGTCACACAGTGAGTACAGCAGTCACAGTGAGTACAGCAGTCACACAGTGAGACAGCAGTCACACAGTGAGAACAGCAGTCACACAGTGAGTACAGCAGTCACACAGTGAGAACAGCAGTCACACAGTGAGTACAGCAGTCACACAGTGAGTACAGCAGTCACACAGTGAGAACAGCAGTCACACAGTGAGAACAGCAGTCACACAGTGAGAACAGCAGTCACACAGTGAGTACAGCAGTCACACAGTGAGTACAGCAGTCACACAGTGAGTACAGCAGTCACACAGTGAGAACAGCAGTCACACAGTGAGAACAGCAGTCACACAGTGAGTACAGCAGTCACACAGTGAGTACAGCAGTCACACAGTGAGTACAGCAGTCACACAGTGAGTACAGCAGTCACACAGTGAGAACAGCAGTCACACAGTGAGTACAGCAGTCACACAGTGAGTACAGCAGTCACACAGTGAGAACAGCAGTCACACAGTGAGTACAGCAGTCACACAGTGAGTACAGCAGTCACACAGTGAGTACAGCAGTCACACAGTGAGTACAGCAGTCACACAGTGAGTACAGCAGTCACACAGTGAGTACAGCAGTCACACAGTGAGTACAGCAGTCACACAGTGAGTACAGCAGTCACACAGTGAGTACAGCAGTCACACAGTGAGTACAGCAGTCACACAGTGAGTACAGCAGTCACACAGTGAGTACAGCAGTCACACAGTGAGTACAGCAGTCACACAGTGAGAACAGCAGTCACACAGTGAGTACAGCAGTCACACAGTGAGTACAGCAGTCACACAGTGAGTACAGCAGTACAGCAGTCACACAGTGAGTACAGCAGTAGTGTAGTGAGTACAGCAGTCACAGTGAGTACAGCAGTCACACAGTGAGTACAGCAGTCACACAGTGAGAACAGCAGTCACACAGTGACAGTGAGTACAGCAGTCACACAGTGAGTACAGCAGTCACACAGTGAGTACAGCAGTCACACAGTGAGTACAGCAGTCACACAGTGAGTACAGCAGTCACACAGTGAGTACAGCAGTCACACAGTACAGCAGTCACACAGGAGTACAGCAGTCACACAGTGAGTACAGCAGTCACACAGTGAGTACAGCAGTCACACAGTGAGTACAGCAGTCACACAGTGAGTACAGCAGTCACACAGTGAGTACAGCAGTCACACAGTGAGTACAGCAGTCACACAGTGAGTACAGCAGTCACACAGTGAGTACAGCAGTCACACAGTGAGTACAGCAGTCACACAGTGAGTACAGCAGTCACACAGTGAGTACAGCAGTCACACAGTGAGTACAGCAGTCACACAGTGAGTACAGCAGTCACACAGTGAGTACAGCAGTCACACAGTGAGTACAGCAGTCACACAGTGAGTACAGCAGTCACACAGTGAGTACAGCAGTCACACAGTGAGTACAGCAGTCACACAGTGAGTACAGCAGTCACACAGTGAGTACAGCAGTCACACAGTGAGTACAGCAGTCACACAGTGAGTACAGCAGTCACACAGTGAGTACAGCAGTCACACAGTGAGTACAGCAGTCACACAGTGAGTACAGCAGTCACACAGTGACAGCAGTCACACAGTGAGTACAGCAGTCACACAGTGAGAACAGCAGTCACACAGTGAGTACAGCAGTCACACAGTGAGTACAGCAGTCACACAGTGAGTACAGCAGTCACACAGTGAGTACAGCAGTCACACAGTGAGTACAGCAGTCACACAGTGAGAACAGCAGTCATACAGTGAGTACAGCAGTCACACAGTGAGTACAGCAGTCACACAGTGAGTACAGCAGTCACACAGTGAGTACAGCAGTCACACAGTGAGTACAGTAGTAGTGCAGTGAGTACAGCAGTCACACAGTGAGTACAGCAGTCACACAGTGAGTACAGCAGTCACACAGTGAGTACAGCAGTCACACAGTGAGTACAGCAGTGCAGTGAGTACAGCAGTCACACAGTGAGTACAGCAGTCACACAGTGAGTACAGCAGTCACACAGTGAGTACAGCAGTCACACAGTGAGTACAGCAGTCAGTGAGTACAGCAGTCACAGTGAGTACAGCAGTCACACAGTGAGTACAGCAGTCACACAGTGAGTACAGCAGTCACACAGTGAGTACAGCAGTCACACAGTGAGTACAGCAGTAGTGCAGTGAGTACAGCAGTCACACAGTGAGTACAGCAGTCACAGTGAGTACAGCAGTCACACAGTGAGTACAGCAGTCACACAGTGAGTACAGCAGTCACACAGTGAGTACAGCAGTCACAGTGAGTACAGCAGTCACACAGTGAGTACAGCAGTCACACAGTGAGTACAGCAGTCACACAGTGAGTACAGCAGTCACACAGTGAGTACAGCAGTCACACAGTGAGTACAGTAGTAGTGCAGTGAGTACAGCAGTCACACAGTGAGTACAGCAGTCACACAGTGAGAACAGCAGTCACACAGTGAGTACAGCAGTCACACAGTGAGTACAGCAGTCACACAGTGAGTACAGCAGTCACACAGTGAGTACAGCAGTCACACAGTGAGTACAGCAGTCACACAGTGAGTACAGCAGTCACACAGTGAGTACAGCAGTCACACAGTGAGTACAGCAGTCACACAGTGAGTACAGCAGTCACACAGTGAGTACAGCAGTCACACAGTGAGTACAGCAGTCACACAGTGAGTACAGCAGTCACACAGTGAGTACAGCAGTCACACAGTGAGTACAGCAGTAGTGCAGTGAGTACAGCAGTCACACAGTGAGTACAGCAGTCACACAGTGAGTACAGCAGTCACACAGTGAGTACAGCAGTCACACAGTGAGAACAGCAGTCACACAGTGAGTACAGCAGTCACACAGTGAGTACAGCAGTCACACAGTGAGTACAGCAGTCACACAGTGAGTACAGCAGTCACAGTGAGTACAGCAGTCACAGTGAGTACAGCAGTCACACAGTGAGTACAGCAGTCACACAGTGAGAACAGCAGTCACACAGTGAGTACAGCAGTCACACAGTGAGTACAGCAGTCACACAGTGAGTACAGCAGTCACACAGTGAGTACAGCAGTCACACAGTGAGTACAGCAGTCACACAGTGAGTACAGCAGTCACACAGTGAGAACAGCAGTCACACAGTGAGTACAGCAGTCACACAGTGAGTACAGCAGTAGTGCAGTGAGTACAGCAGTCACACAGTGAGTACAGCAGTAGTGCAGTGAGAACAGCAGTCACACAGTGAGTACAGCAGTCACACAGTGAGTGCAGCAGTAGTGCAGTGAGAACAGCAGTCACACAGTGAGTACAGCAGTCACACAGTGAGTACAGCAGTCACACAGTGAGTACAGCAGTCACACAGTGAGTACAGCAGTCACACAGTGAGTACAGCAGTCACACAGTGAGTACAGCAGTCACACAGTGAGTACAGCAGTCACACAGTGAGTACAGCAGTAGTGCAGTGAGTACAGCAGTCACACAGTGAGTACAGCAGTCACACAGTGAGTACAGCAGTCACACAGTGAGTACAGCAGTCACACAGTGAGTGCAGCAGTCACACAGTGAGTACAGCAGTCACACAGTGAGTACAGCAGTAGTGCAGTGAGAACAGCAGTCACACAGTGAGTACAGCAGTCACACAGTGAGTGCAGCAGTAGTGCAGTGAGAACAGCAGTCACACAGTGAGTACAGCAGTCACACAGTGAGTACAGCAGTCACACAGTGAGTACAGCAGTCACACAGTGAGTACAGCAGTCACACAGTGAGTACAGCAGTCACACAGTGAGAACAGCAGTCACACAGTGAGTACAGCAGTCACACAGTGAGTACAGCAGTCACACAGTGAGTACAGCAGTCACACAGTGAGTACAGCAGTCACACAGTGAGTACAGCAGTCACACAGTGAGTACAGCAGTCACACAGTGAGTACAGCAGTCACACAGTGAGTACAGCAGTCACACAGTGAGTACAGCAGTCACACAGTGAGTACAGCAGTCACACAGTGAGTACAGCAGTCACACAGTGAGTACAGCAGTCACACAGTGAGTACAGCAGTCACACAGTGAGTGCAGGCACACAGTGAGTACAGCAGTCACACAGTGAGTACAGCAGTCACACAGTGAGTACAGCAGTCACACAGTGAGTACAGCAGTCACACAGTGAGTACAGCAGTCACACAGTGAGTACAGCAGTCACACAGTGAGTACAGCAGTCACACAGTGAGTACAGCAGTCACACAGTGAGTACAGCAGTCACACAGTGAGTACAGCAGTCACACAGTGAGAGTACAGCAGTCACACAGTGAGTGCAGCAGTCAGTGCAGTGAGAACAGCAGTCACACAGTGAGTACAGCAGTCACACAGTGAGTACAGCAGTCACACAGTGAGTACAGCAGTCACACAGTGAGTACAGCAGTCACAGTGAGTACAGCAGTCACACAGTGAGTACAGCAGTCACACAGTGAGTACAGCAGTCACACAGTGAGTGCAGCAGTAGTGCAGTGAGTACAGCAGTCACACAGTGAGTACAGCAGTCACACAGTGAGTACAGCAGTCACACAGTGAGTACAGCAGTCACACAGTGAGTACAGCAGTAGTGCAGTGAGTACAGCAGTCACACAGTGAGTACAGCAGTAGTGCAGTGAGTACAGCAGTCACACAGTGAGTACAGCAGTAGTGCAGTGAGTACAGCAGTCACACAGTGAGTACAGCAGTCACACAGTGAGTGCAGCAGTAGTGCAGTGAGAACAGCAGTCACACAGTGAGTACAGCAGTCACACAGTCAGTACAGCAGTCACACAGTGAGTACAGCAGTCACACAGTGAGAACAGCAGTCACACAGTGAGTACAGCAGTCACACAGTGAGTACAGCAGTCACACAGTGAGTACAGCAGTCACACAGTGAGTGCAGTGAGTACAGCAGTCACACAGTGAGTACAGCAGTCACACAGTGAGTACAGCAGTCACACAGTGAGTACAGCAGTCACACAGTGAGTACAGCAGTCACACAGTGAGTACAGCAGTCACACAGTGAGTACAGCAGTCACACAGTGAGTACAGCAGTCACACAGTGAGTACAGCAGTCACACAGTGAGAACAGCAGTCACACAGTGAGTACAGCAGTCACACAGTGAGTACAGCAGTCACACAGTGAGTACAGCAGTCACACAGTGAGTGCAGCAGTAGTGCAGTGAGTACAGCAGTCACACAGTGAGTACAGCAGTAGTGCAGTGAGTACAGCAGTCACACAGTGAGTACAGCAGTCACACAGTGAGTACAGCAGTCACACAGTGAGTACAGCAGTCACACAGTGAGTACAGCAGTCACACAGTGAGTGCAGCAGTAGTGCAGTGAGTACAGCAGTCACACAGTGAGTACAGCAGTCACACAGTGAGTACAGCAGTCACACAGTGAGTACAGCAGTCACACAGTGAGTACAGCAGTCACACAGTGAGTACAGCAGTCACACAGTGAGTACAGCAGTCACACAGTGAGTACAGCAGTCACACAGTGAGTACAGCAGTCACACAGTGAGTGCAGCAGTCACACAGTGAGAACAGCAGTCACACAGTGAGTACAGCAGTCACACAGTGAGTACAGCAGTCACACAGTGAGTACAGCAGTCACACAGTGAGTACAGCAGTCACACAGTGAGTACAGCAGTCACACAGTGAGAACAGCAGTCACACAGTGAGAACAGCAGTCACACAGTGAGTACAGCAGTCACACAGTGAGTACAGCAGTCACACAGTGAGTACAGCAGTCACACAGTGAGTACAGCAGTCACACAGTGAGTACAGCAGTCACACAGTGAGTACAGCAGTCACACAGTGAGTCAGCAGTCACACAGTGAGTACAGCAGTCACACAGTGAGTGCAGCAGTAGTGCAGTGAGTACAGCAGTCACACAGTGAGTACAGCAGTCACACAGTGAGTACAGCAGTCACACAGTGAGTACAGCAGTCACACAGTGAGTACAGCAGTCACACAGTGAGTACAGCAGTCACACAGTGAGTACAGCAGTCACACAGTGAGTACAGCAGTCACACAGTGAGTACAGCAGTCACACAGTGAGTGCAGCAGTAGTGCAGTGAGTACAGCAGTCACACAGTGAGTACAGCAGTCACACAGTGAGTACAGCAGTCACACAGTGAGTACAGCAGTCACACAGTGAGAACAGCAGTCACACAGTGAGTACAGCAGTCCAGTGAGAACAGCAGTCACACAGTGAGTACAGCAGTCACACAGTGAGTACAGCAGTCACAGTGAGTACAGCAGTCACACAGTGAGTACAGCAGTCACACAGTGAGTACAGCAGTCACACAGTGAGAACAGCAGTCACACAGTGAGTACAGCAGTCACACAGTGAGTACAGCAGTCACACAGTGAGAACAGCAGTCACACAGTGAGTACAGCAGTCACACAGTGAGTACAGCAGTCACACAGTGAGTACAGCAGTCACACAGTGAGTACAGCAGTCACACAGTGAGTACAGCAGTCACACAGTGAGTACAGCAGTCACACAGTGAGTACAGCAGTCACACAGTGAGTACAGCAGTCACACAGTGAGTACAGCAGTCACACAGTGAGTACAGCAGTCACACAGTGAGTACAGCAGTCACACAGTGAGTACAGCAGTCACACAGTGAGTACAGCAGTCACACAGTGAGTACAGCAGTCACACAGTGAGTACAGCAGTCACACAGTGAGAACAGCAGTCACAGTGAGTGAGTACAGCAGTCACACAGTGAGTACAGCAGTCACACAGTGAGAACAGCAGTCACACAGTGAGTACAGCAGTCACACAGTGAGAACAGCAGTCACACAGTGAGTACAGCAGTCACACAGTGAGTACAGCAGTCACACAGTGAGTACAGCAGTCACACAGTGAGTACAGCAGTCACACAGTGAGAACAGCAGTCACACAGTGAGTACAGCAGTCACACAGTGAGTACAGCAGTCACACAGTGAGTACAGCAGTCACACAGTGAGTACAGCAGTCACACAGTGAGTACAGCAGTCACACAGTGAGTACAGCAGTCACACAGTGAGTACAGCAGTCACACAGTGAGTACAGCAGTAGTGCAGTGAGTACAGCAGTCACACAGTGAGTACAGCAGTCACACAGTGAGTACAGCAGTCACACAGTGAGTACAGCAGTCACACAGTGAGTACAGCAGTCACACAGTGAGTACAGCAGTCACACAGTGAGTACAGCAGTCACACAGTGAGTACAGCAGTCACACAGTGAGTACAGCAGTCACACAGTGAGTACAGCAGTCACACAGTGAGTACAGCAGTCACACAGTGAGAACAGCAGTCACACAGTGAGTACAGCAGTCACACAGTGAGTACAGCAGTCACACAGTGAGAACAGCAGTCACACAGTGAGTACAGCAGTCACACAGTGAGTACAGCAGTCACACAGTGAGTACAGCAGTCAGTGAGTACAGCAGTCACACAGTGAGTACAGCAGTCACACAGTGAGTACAGCAGTCACACAGTGAGTACAGCAGTCACACAGTGAGTACAGCAGTCACACAGTGAGAACAGCAGTCACACAGTGAGTACAGCAGTCACACAGTGAGTACAGCAGTCACACAGTGAGTACAGCAGTCACACAGTGAGTACAGCAGTCACACAGTGAGTACAGCAGTCACACAGTGAGTACAGCAGTCACACAGTGAGTACAGCAGTCACACAGTGAGAACAGCAGTCACACAGTGAGTACAGCAGTCACACAGTGAGAACAGCAGTCACACAGTGAGTACAGCAGTCACACAGTGAGAACAGCAGTCACACAGTGAGTACAGCAGTCACACAGTGAGAACAGCAGTCACACAGTGAGAACAGCAGTCACACAGTGAGTACAGCAGTCACACAGTGAGTACAGCAGTCACACAGTGAGTACAGCAGTCACACAGTGAGTACAGCAGTCACACAGTGAGTACAGCAGTCACACAGTGAGTACAGCAGTCACACAGTGAGTACAGCAGTCACACAGTGAGAACAGCAGTCGCACAGTGAGTACAGCAGTCACACAGTGAGTACAGCAGTCACACAGTGAGTACAGCAGTCACACAGTGAGTACAGCAGTCACACAGTGAGTACAGCAGTCACACAGTGAGTACAGCAGTCACACAGTGAGTACAGCAGTCACACAGTGAGTACAGCAGTCACACAGTGAGTACAGCAGTCACACAGTGAGTACAGCAGTCACACAGTGAGTACAGCAGTCACACAGTGAGTACAGCAGTCACACAGTGAGACAGCAGTCACACAGTGAGTACAGCAGTCACACAGTGAGTACAGCAGTCACACAGTGAGTACAGCAGTCACACAGTGAGTACAGCAGTCACACAGTGAGTACAGCAGTCACACAGTGAGTACAGCAGTCACAGTGAGTACAGCAGTCACACAGTGAGTACAGCAGTCACACAGTGAGAACAGCAGTCACACAGTGAGTACAGCAGTCACACAGTGAGTACAGCAGTCACACAGTGAGTACAGCAGTCACACAGTGATTACAGCAGTCACACAGTGAGTACAGCAGTCACACAGTGAGTACAGCAGTCACACAGTGAGTACAGCAGTCACACAGTGAGTACAGCAGTCACACAGTGAGTACAGCAGTCACACAGTGAGTACAGCAGTCACAGTGAGTACAGCAGTCACACAGTGAGTACAGCAGTCACACAGTGAGTACAGCAGTCACACAGTGAGTGCAGCAGCAGTGCAGTGAGTACAGCAGTCACACAGTGAGTACAGCAGTCACACAGTGAGTACAGCAGTCACACAGTGAGTACAGCAGTCACACAGTGAGAACAGCAGTCACACAGTGAGTACAGCAGTCACACAGTGAGAACAGCAGTCACACAGTGAGTACAGCAGTCACACAGTGAGTACAGCAGTCACACAGTGAGTACAGCAGTCACACAGTGAGTACAGCAGTCACACAGTGAGTACAGCAGTCACACAGTGAGAACAGCAGTCACACAGTGAGTACAGCAGTCACACAGTGAGTACAGCAGTCACACAGTGAGTACAGCAGTCACACAGTGAGTACAGCAGTCACACAGTGAGTACAGCAGTCACACAGTGAGTACAGCAGTCACACAGTGAGTACAGCAGTCACACAGTGAGAACAGCAGTCACACAGTGAGTACAGCAGTCACACAGTGAGTACAGCAGTCACACAGTGAGTACAGCAGTCACACAGTGAGTACAGCAGTCACACAGTGAGTACAGCAGTAGTGCAGTGAGAACAGCAGTCACACAGTGAGTACAGCAGTCACACAGTGAGTACAGCAGTCACACAGTGAGTACAGCAGTCACACAGTGAGTACAGCAGTCACACAGTGAGAACAGCAGTCACACAGTGAGAACAGCAGTCACACAGTGAGTACAGCAGTCACACAGTGAGTACAGCAGTCACACAGTGAGTACAGCAGTCACACAGTGAGAACAGCAGTCACACAGTGAGAACAGCAGTCACACAGTGAGTACAGCAGTCACACAGTGAGAACAGCAGTCACACAGTGAGTACAGCAGTCACACAGTGAGTACAGCAGTCACACAGTGAGTACAGCAGTCACACAGTGAGTACAGCAGTCACACAGTGAGTACAGCAGTCACACAGTGAGTACAGCACTCACACAGTGAGTACAGCAGTCACACAGTGAGTACAGCAGTAGTACAGTGAGAACAGCAGTCACACAGTGAGTACAGTCACACAGTGAGTACAGCAGTCACACAGTGAGTACAGCAGTCACACAGTGAGTACAGCAGTCACACAGTGAGTACAGCAGTCACACAGTGAGTACAGCAGTCACACAGTGAGTACAGCAGTCACACAGTGAGTACAGCAGTCACACAGTGAGAACAGCAGTCACACAGTGAGTACAGCAGTCACACAGTGAGTACAGCAGTCACACAGTGAGTACAGCAGTCACACAGTGATTACAGCAGTCACACAGTGAGTACAGCAGTCACACAGTGAGTACAGCAGTCACACAGTGAGTACAGCAGTCACACAGTGAGTACAGCAGTCACACAGTGAGTACAGCAGTCACACAGTGAGTACAGCAGTCACACAGTGAGTACAGCAGTCACACAGTGAGTACAGCAGTCACACAGTGAGTACAGCAGTAGTGCAGTGAGAACAGCAGTCACACAGTGAGTACAGCAGTCACACAGTGAGAACAGCAGTCACACAGTGAGTACAGCAGTCACACAGTGAGTACAGCAGTCACACAGTGAGTACAGCAGTCACACAGTGAGTACAGCAGTAGTGCAGTGAGAACAGCAGTCACACAGTGAGTACAGCAGTCACACAGTGAGTACAGCAGTCACACAGTGAGTACAGCAGTCACACAGTGAGTACAGCAGTCACACAGTGAGTACAGCAGTCACACAGTGAGTACAGCAGTCACACAGTGAGTACAGCAGTCACACAGTGAGTACAGCAGTAGTGCAGTGAGAACAGCAGTCACACAGTGAGTACAGCAGTCACACAGTGAGAACAGCAGTCACACAGTGAGTACAGCAGTCACACAGTGAGTACAGCAGTCACACAGTGAGCAGCAGTCACACAGTGAGTACAGCAGTCACACAGTGAGTACAGCAGTCACACAGTGAGTACAGCAGTCACACAGTGAGAACAGCAGTCACACAGTGAGTACAGCAGTCACACAGTGAGTACAGCAGTCACACAGTGAGTACAGCAGTCACACAGTGAGTACAGCAGTCACACAGTGAGTACAGCAGTCACACAGTGAGTACAGCAGTCACACAGTGAGTACAGCAGTCACACAGTGAGTACAGCAGTCACACAGTGAGTACAGCAGTCACACAGTGAGTACAGCAGTAGTGCAGTGACAGCAGTCACACAGTGAGTACAGCAGTCACACAGTGAGTACAGCAGTCACACAGTGAGTACAGCAGTCACACAGTGAGTACAGCAGTCACACAGTGAGTACAGCAGTCACACAGTGAGTACAGCAGTCACACAGTGAGTACAGCAGTCACACAGTGAGTACAGCAGTCACACAGTGAGAACAGCAGTCACACAGTGAGTACAGCAGTCACACAGTGAGTACAGCAGTCACACAGTGAGTACAGCAGTCACACAGTGAGTACAGCAGTCACACAGTGAGTACAGCAGTCACACAGTGAGAACAGCAGTCACACAGTGAGTACAGCAGTCACACAGTGAGTACAGCAGTCACACAGTGAGTACAGCAGTCACACAGTGAGTACAGCAGTCACACAGTGAGTACAGCAGTCACACAGTGAGTACAGCAGTCACACAGTGAGTACAGCAGTCACACAGTGAGTACAGCAGTCACACAGTGAGTACAGCAGTCACACAGTGAGAACAGCAGTAGTGCAGTGAGTACAGCAGTCACACAGTGAGTACAGCAGTCACACAGTGAGTACAGCAGTCACACAGTGAGTACAGCAGTCACACAGTGAGTACAGCAGTCACACAGTGAGTACAGCAGTCACACAGTGAGTACAGCAGTCACACAGTGAGTACAGCAGTCACACAGTGAGTACAGCAGTCACACAGTGAGTACAGCAGTAGTGCAGTGAGTACAGCAGTCACACAGTGAGTACAGCAGTCACACAGTGAGTACAGCAGTAGTGCAGTGAGTACAGCAGTCACACAGTGAGTACAGCAGTCACACAGTGAGTACAGCAGTCACACAGTGAGTACAGCAGTCACACAGTGAGTACAGCAGTCACACAGTGAGTACAGCAGTCACACAGTGAGTACAGCAGTCACACAGTGAGTACATCAGTCACACAGTGAGTACAGCAGTCACACAGTCAGTACAGCAGTCACACAGTCAGTACAGCAGTCACACAGTGAGTACAGCAGTCACACAGTGAGTACAGCAGTCACACAGTGAGTACAGCAGTCACACAGTGAGTACAGCAGTCACACAGTGAGTACAGCAGTCACACAGTGAGTACAGCAGTCACACAGTGAGTACAGCAGTCACACAGTGAGTACAGCAGTCACACAGTGAGTACAGCAGTCACACAGTGAGTACAGCAGTCACACAGTGAGTACAGCAGTCACACAGTGAGTACAGCAGTCACACAGTGAGAACAGCAGTCACACAGTGAGTACAGCAGTCACACAGTGAGTACAGCAGTCACACAGTGAGTACAGCAGTCACACAGTGAGTACAGCAGTCACACAGTGAGAACAGCAGTCACACAGTGAGAACAGCAGTAGTGCAGTGAGTACAGCAGTCACACAGTGAGTACAGCAGTCACACAGTGAGTACAGCAGTCACACAGTGAGTACAGCAGTCACACAGTGAGTACAGCAGTCACACAGTGAGTACAGCAGTCACACAGTGAGTACAGCAGTCACACAGTGAGAACAGCAGTCACACAGTGAGAACAGCAGTAGTGCAGTGAGTACAGCAGTCACACAGTGAGTACAGCAGTCACACAGTGAGTACAGCAGTCACACAGTGAGTACAGCAGTCACACAGTGAGAACAGCAGTCACACAGTGAGTACAGCAGTCACACAGTGAGAACAGCAGTCACACAGTGAGTACAGCAGTCACACAGTGAGTACAGCAGTCACACAGTGAGTACAGCAGTCACACAGTGAGTACAGCAGTCACACAGTGAGTACAGCAGTCACACAGTGAGTACAGCAGTCACACAGTGAGTACAGCAGTCACACAGTGAGAACAGCAGTCACACAGTGAGTACAGCAGTCACACAGTGAGTACAGCAGTCACACAGTGAGTACAGCAGTCACACAGTGAGTACAGCAGTAGTGCAGTGAGTACAGCAGTCACACAGTGAGTACAGCAGTCACACAGTGAGTACAGCAGTAGTGCAGTGAGTACAGCAGTCACACAGTGAGTACAGCAGTCACACAGTGAGTACAGCAGTCACACAGTGAGTACAGCAGTCACACAGTGAGTACAGCAGTCACACAGTGAGCAGTCACACAGTGAGTACAGCAGTCACACAGTGAGAACAGCAGTCACACAGTGAGTACAGCAGTAGTGCAGTGAGTACAGCAGTCACACAGTGAGTACAGCAGTCACACAGTGAGTACAGCAGTCACACAGTGAGTACAGCAGTCACACAGTGAGTACAGCAGTCACACAGTGAGTACAGCAGTCACACAGTGAGTACAGCAGTCACACAGTGAGTACAGCAGTCACACAGTGAGTACAGCAGTCACACAGTGAGAACAGCAGTCACACAGTGAGTACAGCAGTAGTGCAGTGAGTACAGCAGTCACACAGTGAGAACAGCAGTCACACAGTGAGTACAGCAGTCACACAGTGAGTACAGCAGTCACACAGTGAGTACAGCAGTAGTGCAGTGAGTACAGCAGTCACACAGTGAGTACAGCAGTCACACAGTGAGTACAGCAGTCACACAGTGAGTACAGCAGTCACACAGTGAGTACAGCAGTCACACAGTGAGTACAGCAGTCACACAGTGAGTACAGCAGTCACACAGTGAGTACAGCAGTCACACAGTGAGTACAGCAGTCACACAGTGAGTACAGCAGTCACACAGTGAGAACAGCAGTCACACAGTGAGTACAGCAGTCACACAGTGAGTACAGCAGTCACACAGTGAGAACAGCAGTCACACAGTGAGAACAGCAGTCACACAGTGAGTACAGCAGTCACACAGTGAGTACAGCAGTCACACAGTGAGTACAGCAGTCACACAGTGAGTACAGCAGTCACACAGTGAGTACAGCAGTCACACAGTGAGTACAGCAGTCACACAGTGAGAACAGCAGTCACACAGTGAGTACAGCAGTCACACAGTGAGTACAGCAGTCACACAGTGAGTGATACAGCAGTCACACAGTGAGTACAGCAGTCACACAGTGAGTACAGCAGTCACACAGTGAGTACAGCAGTCACACAGTGAGTACAGCAGTCACACAGTGAGTACAGCAGTCACACAGTGAGAACAGCAGTCACACAGTGAGTACAGCAGTCAGTGAGTACAGCAGTCACACAGTGAGTACAGCAGTCACACAGTGAGTACAGCAGTCACACAGTGAGAACAGCAGTCACACAGTGAGTACAGCAGTCACACAGTGAGTACAGCAGTCACAGTGAGTACAGCAGTCACACAGTGAGTACAGCAGTCACACAGTGAGAACAGCAGTCACACAGTGAGTACAGCAGTCACACAGTGAGTACAGCAGTCACACAGTGAGTACAGCAGTCACACAGTGAGTACAGCAGTCACACAGTGAGAACAGCAGTCACACAGTGAGTACAGCAGTAGTGCAGTGAGTACAGCAGTCACACAGTGAGTACAGCAGTCACACAGTGAGTACAGCACTCACACAGTGAGTACAGCAGTCACACAGTGAGTACAGCAGTCACACAGTGAGAACAGCAGTCACACAGTGAGTACAGCAGTAGTGCAGTGAGTACAGCAGTCACACAGTGAGTACAGCAGTCACACAGTGAGTACAGCAGTCACACAGTGAGTACAGCAGTAGTGCAGTGAGTACAGCAGTCACACAGTGAGTACAGCAGTCACACAGTGAGTACAGCAGTCACACAGTGAGTACAGCAGTCACACAGTGAGTACAGCAGTAGTACAGTGAGAACAGCAGTCACACAGTGAGTACAGCAGTCACACAGTGAGTACAGCAGTCACACAGTGAGTACAGCAGTCACACAGTGAGTACAGCAGTCACACAGTGAGTACAGCAGTCACACAGTGAGTACAGCAGTCACACAGTGAGTACAGCAGTCACACAGTGAGTACAGCAGTCACACAGTGAGAACAGCAGTCACACAGTGAGTACAGCAGTCACACAGTGAGTACAGCAGTCACACAGTGAGTACAGCAGTAGTGCAGTGAGTACAGCAGTCACACAGTGAGTACAGCAGTCACACAGTGAGTACAGCAGTCACACAGTGAGTACAGCAGTAGTGCAGTGAGTACAGCAGTCACACAGTGAGTACAGCAGTCACACAGTGAGTACAGCAGTCACACAGTGAGTACAGCAGTGAGTACAGCAGTCACACAGTGAGTACAGCAGTCACACAGTGAGTACAGCAGTCACACAGTGAGTACAGCAGTCACACAGTGAGTACAGCAGTCACACAGTGAGTACAGCAGTCACACAGTGAGTACAGCAGTCACACAGTGAGTACAGCAGTCACACAGTGAGAACAGCAGTCACACAGTGAGTACAGCAGTCACACAGTGAGAACAGCAGTCACACAGTGAGAACAGCAGTCACACAGTGAGTACAGCAGTCACACAGTGAGTACAGCAGTCACACAGTGAGTACAGCAGTCACACAGTGAGAACAGCAGTCACACAGTGAGTACAGCAGTCACACAGTGAGAACAGCAGTCACACAGTGAGAACAGCAGTCACACAGTGAGTACAGCAGTCACACAGTGAGTACAGCAGTCACACAGTGAGTACAGCAGTCACACAGTGAGTACAGCAGTCACACAGTGAGTACAGCAGTCACACAGTGAGTACAGCAGTCACACAGTGAGTACAGCAGTCACACAGTGAGTACAGCAGTCACACAGTGAGAACAGCAGTCACACAGTGAGTACAGCAGTCACACAGTGAGTACAGCAGTCACACAGTGAGTACAGCAGTCACACAGTGAGTACAGCAGTCACACAGTGAGTACAGCAGTCACACAGTGAGTACAGCAGTCACACAGTGAGAACAGCAGTCACACAGTGAGTACAGCAGTCACACAGTGAGTACAGCAGTCACACAGTGAGTACAGTAGTCACACAGTGAGTACAGCAGTCACACAGTGAGTACAGCAGTCACACAGTGAGTACAGCAGTCACACAGTGAGTACAGCAGTCACACAGTGAGTACAGCAGTCACACAGTGAGTACAGCAGTAGTGCAGTGAGTACAGCAGTCACACAGTGAGTACAGCAGTCACACAGTGAGTACAGCAGTCACACAGTGAGTACAGCAGTCACACAGTGAGTACAGCAGTCACACAGTGAGTACAGCAGTCACACAGTGAGTACAGCAGTCACACAGTCAGTACAGCAGTCACACAGTGAGTACAGCAGTCACACAGTGAGTACAGCAGTCACACAGTGAGTACAGCAGTCACACAGTGAGAACAGCAGTCACACAGTGAGTACAGCAGTCACACAGTGAGTACAGCAGTCACACAGTGAGTACAGCAGTCACACAGTGAGTACAGCAGTCACACAGTGAGAACAGCAGTCACACAGTGAGTACAGCAGTCACACAGTGAGTACAGCAGTCACACAGTGAGTACAGCAGTCACACAGTGAGTACAGCAGTCACACAGTGAGAACAGCAGTCACACAGTGAGTACAGCAGTCACACAGTGAGTACAGCAGTCACACAGTGAGTACAGCAGTCACACAGTGAGTACAGCAGTCACACAGTGAGAACAGCAGTCACACAGTGAGTACAGCAGTCACACAGTGAGTACAGCAGTCACACAGTGAGTACAGCAGTCACACAGTGAGTACAGCAGTAGTGCAGTGAGTACAGCAGTCACACAGTGAGTACAGCAGTCACACAGTGAGTACAGCAGTCACACAGTGAGTACAGCAGTCACACAGTGAGTACAGCAGTAGTGCAGTGAGTACAGCAGTCACACAGTGAGTACAGCAGTCACACAGTGAGTACAGTAGTATCTGCAGGTCTAGACTGAGAGGAGACCAAAGATAATGATATATCTGACAGATATAAACCACACGGCTTCATCTGAGCTCATCTCATTACCACAATAATAAATACTGGGATCTCCAGTTGTTTTTCTAATTTGGGATTTTTTTATGCATAATAATAATTTAGTAGAATAATGAACATTAAAAGGAATAATTCACCCAAAATGCATCATTTGGTCATCATTTACTCTCTCTAAACCTGTATGCGTTTCTTTCTCCTGCGTAGCAGAATGATGCTTTCTCCGTACAATGAACTATTAAGCTCCAAAACAAGCAAAGAGTATCATACCATCTGACTCATGACTCTTCTGAAGTCAAGGGATGTTTGGTGAGAGGAACAGACACAAATGTGTGTTGTTGTTCACGGACAAATATCTATAAACAATAATTAATTTGTGCAAAAAGCACTCAATGAAAATCGGTTTTGCTCTTCACATGAAGATATCCTACAACTTCAAAGAATAAACTCATATTGACTACTGTTATGATTTCAGGTTTATGGTTATGGTTGAGCTGAAATCTCTACACATTATTGTACTGAACATTTTAATAAAAACATTTTGGGTTTGAAACAACATTAGGTTGAGTAAGCGATGACAGAACACACATCCTTTATTTCAAGGAACTGTCAACTAGACGGAATAATTTGGAGTGACCTGTAGGGACGGGATCTGCGCTGTTAAAGTTGGAGTATTTTACAGCGAGATTAGTCAAAGACATGATAGTTTTCATCTTTCTCTCTTTTACTCACCTACCAGGCAGATGAAATTTCTCCCAGGACCTGCCAGATCTTCACACGCTTCCGCTCGACTCTCCAAATCACTCCGGATTATTCCGAGAGCTAATACCTGTACAGGCCCAAATCCTGAAGGATGGGATTTACTGAACACAAGCAGCACTAATAATGTGACACATTAATCATGAGCGCTGTTAACTTTCATCAGCCCAGAGAGAGAATATATATGTGTCTTTAAGCTTACAACAGAAACCTGCTGAACGACAATGACAGAGTGGAAGAAGAGGAGGAGAAACACACACACACATTCACACACACACACGCGCACACACACGCACACACACACACACACACACACACACACACACACACACACACACACACACACACACACACACACACACACACACACACACACACACACACACACACACACACATGTTGTGTTTCCATGTTTTATGGGTACATTCCATAGGC
This sequence comes from Gobiocypris rarus, assembly GCA_023029165.1. Classification (NCBI taxonomy): domain Eukaryota; kingdom Metazoa; phylum Chordata; class Actinopteri; order Cypriniformes; family Gobionidae; genus Gobiocypris; species Gobiocypris rarus. The sequence continues at coordinate 40,032,323 of CM040921.1, read as the reverse complement.
GTAATGCATTTTATACTGTACAAACCGTATTTTCTATCCCCTACACTGCCCCTGCCCCTAAACCTACCCATCACAGGAGACATGCTGCATTTTTGTGTGATTTATAAGATGTTTTCCTCATGGGGACCAAAAATGTCCCCACAAGGACAAGGATTGATTTCGGATATTGCCATCTTTGTGGGGACATTTTGTCCCCATACCGTAGGGATTACCAGTCCACACTCACACACACACACACACACACACACACACACACACACACACACACACACACACACACACACACACACACACACACACACACACACACACACACACACACACACACACACACACACACACACACATGCTGTGTTTCCATGTTTTATGGGGACATTCCATAGGCGTAATGCATTTTATACTGTACAAACCATATTTTCTATCCCCCTACACTGCCCCTGCCCCTAAACCTACCCATCACAGGAGACATGCTGCATTTTTGTGTGATTTATAAGATGTTTTCCTCATGGGGACCAAAAATGTCCCCAAGGACAAGGATTTTGGATATTGCCATCTTTGTGGGGACATTTTGTCCCCATACCGTAGGGATTACCAGTCCACACACACACACACACACACACACACACACACACACACACACACACACACACACACACACACACACACACACACACACACACACACACACACACACACACACACACACACACTCATACACACACACTGTTCCTCAGGTCTCTTTCGCTCTCTTTAACCCTGCGTAATAAAACCTTTTAAGAATTCAGGAAAATGACCTTTTCTAATGACTGTTTTAATTCATGAATATTGTGTGCTGAGCTGATGAATGTGCTTAAAGAGTGTAATTTAGAGACACATATTTATCTTTCTGAACTTCTTCAGAAGAAATAAAGAAGTGAATTAAAGGTAATTGATGAAAGAAAGACAAATGGAGGGATGTAAGGTGAAGTGGAGGAAGATCAGCAGAATCACGATCATCTCCAGAGAAACGACTCATCCTTCAGGAATACACCGGGAACACACATTACATCTCATTCAACAGCGATCACAGCGCTTTAATGCTAGTTTGAGCCAAAATCTCAAATATGAAAAGAGTCTACCACCCATTGTGCATCATTTTATTATTAAAAATGCCTGTAATTGACCTCACATATTTTGTTTTGGTGGATAAAATCACTAAAAATGTGGTATTCCTAGATAAACGAAACACTCTTACGCATGTGAATGATTCCTCCGACAGGAAGTTCCAGAGGAAATCTTGGGAAGACTGTCACATAACTAAAGTAAACTTTCAGAGCTTATGTCATATGTCTATTTTAATTCATACCGACGGCTCGGAAGAAAGACGCCCGAAGTTCTCAGAGAGAGACACAATGTATAAATGGAGATTAATTCAGATTTTTGCTTGCTCAGTACTTACAAAACTAAAGCAATTTATATTCCTTCTCTTAACGATCCCTTTTCTCTGATTGCAGCAGTGTAATCTAATTGTAATTATGATAGCATCAGATTAATGCAGACGCTAACGTGATTGGAGTTACTCATTGCATTAGAAACTAATTTTTGATTAATGATGAAAGGGGCTGTGGAGAACGAGAAATGTTTTTTTATCTGTGACTGAAAGCGTCTGTTTCCTGCCTGCAGCACAGAGGGGCAGATATCAGAGACGAGGGGGCGGGGCAATCAATTACACACACACACACACACACACACACACACACACACACACACACACAGATTTCAGTCCATTGACAGCTACGCAACTACCACTTCAAAAAGTTAATAAAGAGATTGTAAAATTAATCCATATGAACTGAGAATGGTTTAAAGTCCAAATTTCATGAGTCCATTCTCGTGTTACGCATCACATCTGAGCTTCAGCGAGAGCCAATGAGGTTCATTCTCGTGTTACGCATCACATCTGAGCTTCAGCGAGAGCCAATGAGGTTCATTCTCGTGTTACGCATCACGTCTGAGCTTCAGCGAGAGCCAATGAGGTTCATTCTCATGTTACGCATCACGTCTGAGCTTCAGCGAGAGCCAATGAGGTTCATTCTGTGTTACGCATCACGTCTGAGCTTCAGCGAGAGCCAATGAGGTTCATTCTCGTGTTACGCATCACGTCTGAGCTTCAGCGAGAGCCAATGAGGTTCATTCTCGTGTTACGATCACGCCTGAGCTTCAGCGAGCCAATGAGGTTCATTCTCATGTTACGCATCACGCCTGAGCTTCAGCGAGAGCCAATGAGGTTCATTCTCATGTTACGCATCACGCCTGAGCTTCGGCGAGCCAATGAGGTTCATTCTGTGTTACGCATCACGCCTGAGCTTCAGCGAGAGCCAATGAGGTTCATTCTCGTGTTACGATCGCGCCTGAGCTTCAGCGAGCCAATGAGGTTCATTCTCGTGTTACGATCACGCCTGAGCTTCAGCGAGCCAATGAGGTTCATTCTCGTGTTACGCATCACGCCTGAGCTTCAGCGAGAGCCAATGAGGTTACTCACGCCTGAGCTTCAGCGAGAGCCAATGAGGTTCATTCTCATGTTACGCATCACGCCTGAGCTTCAGCGAGCCAATGAGGTTCATTCTCATGTTCATCACGTCTGAGCTTGAGAGCACACACATTCATTCTGTGTTACGCATCACGTCTGAGCTTCAGCGAGCCAATGAGGTTCATTCTCGCGTTACGCATCACGTCTGAGCTTGGCGAGAGCCAATGAGGTTCATTCTGTATCACGCCACGCCTTCTGTTCAGCGAGCCAATGAGGTTCATTCTCTCGTGTTACGATCACGCCTGAGCTTCAGCGAGAGCCAATGAGGTTCATTCTCGTGTACGATCACGCCCTGAGCTTTAGAGCCAATGAGGTTCATTCTCGTGTTACGCATCACGTCTGAGCTTCAGCGAGAGCCAATGAGGTTCATTCTCATGTTACGCATCACGTCTGAGCTTCAGCGAGAGCCAATGAGGTTCATTCTCGTTACGCATCACGTCTGAGCTTCGCGAGAGCCAATGAGGTTCATCTCGTGTTACGATCACGCCTGTGCTTCAGCGAGCCAATGAGGTTCATTCGTGTTACGATCACGTGTCACGTCATGCCTGTGCTTCAGCGAGCCAATGAGGTTCATTCTCGTGTTACGATCACGCCTGTGCTTCAGCGAGAGCCAATGAGGTTCATTCTCGTGTTACGCATCACGCCTCTGAGCTTCAGCGAGCCAATGAGGTTCATTCTTACGATCACGCCTGAGCTTCAGAGAGCCAATGAGGTTCATTCTCGCTCACGCCTGTTCCATTCACGCATCACGCCTGAGCTTCAGCGAGCCAATGAGGTTCATTCTGTGTTACGCATCACGCCTGAGCTTAGCGAGAGCCAATGAGGTTCATTCTCGTGTTACGATCACGCCTGAGCTTCAGCGAGAGCCAATGAGGTTCATTCTCATGTTACGATCACGCCTGAGCTTCAGCGAGCCAATGAGGTTAATTCTCGTGTTACGCATCACGTCTGAGCTTCAGCGAGAGCCAATGAGGTTCATTCTCGTGTTACGCATCACGTCTGAGCTTCAGCGAGAGCCAATGAGGTTCATTCTGTGTTACACAGCAGAAATACCCGCTTGGATTTAACTGTATTTTAAGGTAAGGCAGAATTAAATGAATGGCAAAACTCAGCATTTTGCAGGAATCACTCCATTATGACAATCAGGGAAAATGTGTGTTGAAAATTCATGCCTGGTGTGAAATGGCTTTTAAAGTCCTGCATTTATATGTTCAGTAATGTAATGTTTGTCTTGTTTACGAGTGTGTTCTCATGGAAATGTCATGTTGAGGTGCAGGTGATGCTTTTGATGTTATATTAGCTAATGTTACTTGTATTTTAAGGATTATTTTGGCTGAAGTTTCTCTTATCTCATGAACACATGCTCCGCTGTCAGTCTCACCTGACCCATTTCTCCATGAAGACTCGTTACCGTGACATCCAATCACTTAATAACATTTACATTTCACCTCAAGCTATAAATATTAACTCTGTCTTTTATAAGCATACTAATAGCATTCGTCTCAAGCTATAGACTTATAAAGTTGCCCTTGGTGCTGTTCAGATCAACCTGATCTGATGTCCTGAGACCAGTCTAGTTTCTACACACACACACACACACACACACACACACACACACACACACACACACACACACACACACACACACACACACACACACACACACACACACACACACACACACACACACACACACACACACACACACACACACATGTACAGAACCACATGTCCCAGCTCACACCTGCAGGAAAGCAGTGGGATGGAGAGCACACAAAAACATGATTCTCTGGTGTTTCATGAAGACTTCTAAACAATCGCTGTTTTTGCTTAGATTTGACCGTTTCCAACTGATTTTCATAATCAGTGATCAATTAACAATCATTCTCACACACCTGCAGGAGAAAGAGTACATAGAGTACAGAGCTACATTACATTACACACACACACATATATATATATATATATATATATATATATATATATATGTGTGTGTGTATTTGATTTCAATTAAATACACTTTAATGTTTACAGAAGAAGTTTCCAGACTGTGTTCAGATTTGACAAGATATCAAACTCTGAGATCTCAATATGAACTCAAACTACCAAAGTACTTTCCTCATTTAAGGGCCATACAGGATCATTATAATGTCATATTTACTGAACAATGACTACACACACACACACACACACACACATCATATTTTGGGGTTTCTGACTACAGTAGACTTACAATAAACGTTCTTTCTGGATAAGAGATGAAGTTTTGAGTTCGGAAAGTTATAGCGTGCTTCATAGTACAACTAATAATAATAGTAATGTAATAAACAATTGATTCTCATGATATCAGCCCTACAATCTTACAGTATGTCAATTATTGACTAATTTGCTGCTACTATGATTTTTAAGAGTTGATATTTAAATGAAATATAACTGATTGTAAAATGTGACTCGAAGTGCCTCGAGTGTTTAATGTTCACCTGCTGATATTGAACTATTACAGCAGAATCGCAGTCAAACACACATCACTGCGCCTCCACTGAGACACACACACACACACACACACACACACACACACACACACACACACACACACACACACACACAGAAGAGAGAAATTATTTATAGTGCCAGGAAGAAAAAACACACACACACTTACAAATATTAATGCATTTCAAAGGAATTTTCACGTTTTGATCTCCAGGCGAAACTAGTAAACACACCGCAACATGTATTAACCGCCACACACGACTGCATATGGAAGAGAAATTCTAAATATATCAGTGGAAATTTATGCGGAATGACTGAGTTGAACAATCTGTTATTTGGTTTGATTTAGCATGCCTGATGGGGCGCTTCCCACAGTAACCTGATTTCCAGGTCTCCCTGGACTCCTTTAACCGCAGCTTACTGTGAGTTACTGCGCTCACATCAGGCCAGAGACTTCATTCCCGGCAGCTTATAGACCGCTGATAACCGCTGCAACCGGACCGACCGCCTGCGTCTCCGCACAGGACAGAAGCTCCCAGGAAATACTGGAGGAAATCTATAACGCACATGTGAAGCTACGGTGAGGCGCATCCAATTCTGTGAGTCGCTCCTGAATATACCAATGAAAAACTTTATGGTTTACAGCAATCTCAATGGAAACATGTACAGAACCCAAAATCAAAAGAAATTATATAAACAGAAATTATATAAAATTCTAATTTATGTTTTTTTAAAGACAATGTTTTTTATTCTCAGAGGTGATTCTTTACTGTATCACTCACTTAAACAAATGCAAATATATATAATTACTAAAAGGAAAATTTACATTTTTGTCATAAAAATTGCCATGATGCAAAAACCCCTTAATGGTCTTAAAATAGCCTTAATTGTGCAAATTATTTCTTTATAGATTTTGGATTGAAATGACCTGGACGTGACGTTCTGTGTTCAGAGTTCGTTCTGCTTAGAGTCGCCTCAGATTAAACTTCCCTGTGCTTCAGGATATTATTGCATTTTTAAGGTCCCACCAACACACACACACACACACACACACACACACACACACACACACACACACACATGTCTGGTTCACTATCTTTGAGGACTCTCCATAGACGTAGTGGTTTTTATACCGTACAAACTGTACATTATATCCCCTACACTGCCCCTGCCCCATAACCTACACACACACACACACACACACACACACACACACACACACACACACACACACACACACACACACACACACACACACACACACACACACACGCACACACACTACCCATCACAGGAAACATTCTGCATTTTTACTTTCTCAAAAAACTCATCCTGTGTGATTTATAAGTTTTGAAGTGGGGACCGCTGGCTGGTCCCCCTACAATGTAATATAATCAAGGACACACACACACACACACACACACACACACACACACACACACACGCACTCACATCATGAGAATCCTCTTCTGCAGGACTGAAATAAATCAGCACATCTGATCTGCTTGTGCGGTGTGTATTTTATTTGAGTTTGGCAGATCACGGGTCATGTGTAGTCAGCGCAGTGGTCAGTCTCTTAGCAACCCTGCGACCGCTCATGGGGCGGACGACTGCTGCTCAAAGGAACTGCGAGCTGTGATTGGCCGATCGGCTCTGAGCTGTCAGAAACGTCCCCATAGAGAACTCAAGCAGGAAGTGAGAAAGAGAGAAAAATCAATTTCCCGTGTCTCATGCCCCGCTGCCACAGTCTCTCGGCCGGCCCGAGCGGTCAGAGGCTTCGGCTCCAGAGGTAGAGGGGTGACAAACTCCATCAGGAGCGGCCCGGAGCGTGCCGTGTGTACAGGTCCACCACGGGTCTCCGGAGTCCCAACCTGCTCCGCCACACCACCGCCGGAATAAACCTATTTATCTCTTTCAGCCGAACCCCTCCTCCCCGGACCGCAGGGACCCACCGCAGCCGGGAAGTTGTTACGAGACAGAGAGGAAGAGAGCGGGGGAAAAGTGGCAGAATTCAGGGCTGTAAATGATGAATTACTTTTCATCAAGACACAGGAAACACAGAGCGGCGAGCAGCGCCTCTGACCCGACGCCTCACAGCAGCCAATATCTTCATTCAAGAAGACAAGCATGAAATTACACAGAAAATGGGATTGTCATCAACCGGGCCCTTCAAATCAGAGTATCCAGTCATTACTGCTCATAGCCACATCATAGCCGTATGAGGGGGGTGGCGGCGGCGCTGTGTGTGTGTGTGTGTGTGTGTGTGTGTGTGTTACAGAAGTGCTTTCAACTAAACCAATGCTCTTCACCACAACTGAGACACTTAGACATAATCTGAGCACAAAACTGTCCACAGAAGCGAGTTGAACCAGACCAACTTTTAAAATGCCCTACATTTTCTCTTAGAATTCGGGAGTACAGGTTACAAATCCAAAAGCAAACTTGTGTTTCTACACATTCGACCATGGTACTCTGAACGCTCAGCGCGCATTTAATTATTTTGCACTAATTAGTTCCAATTATTGAATACGCAACAACAGACACCAGCGCTGACGAGCACTTATGACAGGCGGTTAAGAGACTGTAGTTTAAACAGGTATAAACACAATTACCTTCCACAATTACCAAAAAAGCTTCCATATTATCGCTTATAACTTAATATCACATAAGAAATAGTGCAGTTTATTATAAAGCAAAAACACTTTAGCAATTAAAACATACACTACGTATATTGGCAGAAGTATTGAGCCACTCCTCCAGATCCCAGAGTTCCCATGGATGTCACATCTAGAACAAACACACAACTGAGCCACGTGATCACACCCCACCACCACACACACACACACACACACACACACACACACACACACACACACACACACACACACACACACACACACCTGACATTTCCTCACTACTAAATATTCCACACTCAACTGTTAGTGGGATTATAACAAAGAGGAAGCCATTGGGAACAACAGCAACTCAGCCACGAAGTGAAATCCCAGAGCGGGTCAGCGCATGCACAGGTCACAGTGCGCAGAAGTCACCAACTTTCTGCAGAGTCAATCGCTCCAGACCTCCAAACTCCTGTGGCCTTCAGATGAGCTCAGGAACAGTGCGGAGAGAGCTTCATGGAATGGGTTTCCATGGCCGAGCAGCTCATCCAAGCCTTACATCACCAAGAGCAATGCAAAGCGTGGGATGCAGTGGGGTAAAGCACGCCACCACTGGACTCTAGAGCAGTGAGACGTGTTCTCTGAGTGACCAATCACGCTTCTCTGTCTGACCATCCCATGGACGAGTCTGGGTTTGGCGGTTGCCAGGGGAACGGGACTCGCCTGACTGCATTGTGCCAAGCGTAAAGTTTGGTGGAGGGGGGATTATGGGGTGGGGTTGTTTTTCAGGGGTTGGGCTCTTAGTTCCAGTGAAAGGAACTCTTAATGCTTCACCAAGACATTTTGGACAATTTCATGCTCCCAACTTTGTGGGATCAGTTTGGGACGGCCCCTTCCTGTCCCAACATGACTGCGCTCCAGTGCACAAAGCGTCGCTCCATAAAGACATGGATGAGCGAGTTTGGTGTGGAGGAACTGGACTGGCCTGCACAGAGTCCTGACCTCATCCCGATAGAACACCTTTGGGATGAATTAGAGCGGAGACTGCGAGCCAGGCCTTCTCGTCCAACATCAGTGCCTGACCTCACAAATGCGCTTCTAGAAGAATTCCCATAAACACACTCCTAAACCTTGAGGAAAGCCTTCCCAGAAGAGCTGAAGCTGTTAGAGCTGCAAAGGGTGGGCCGACTCCATATTAAACCCTACGGATTAAGAATGGGATGGCATTAAAGCTCATGTGCATGGAAAGGCAGGCGTCACAACACTTTTGCCAATATAGTGCATGTTGATAATGAGAAATAATGCGGAGGTCAAGGATGAAACTTTAGAGTGCACGTGTGTCGAGTGTCTGCGTTTGCACACAATTTCAAATGGATTATATTTATAAAGGTTGTCCGAATATGACTGAAGTATACATTAGGCTTTAGTTGTAGTCGTGATAATTAGCTTTAAATAAATACAACAGTGAAGTACAGCACTATAGTGAGTTGAAAAAGGCCGATGGTCAACAGTCTGAAACTCCTGCTCCACAGCATGTGAACACACTGAGCTCAGACCGTCTCACGCCAGCAGAACCAGCGTGAGCCACTTATAACCTGCTGTGTGAATGTCAAATGCTCTGGATTCGCTCTATTTACCCGTCATTTTAAATATATTCATCCGTTACAGGTCACAATAAATGCTACTGTCACACAAATACAGTGAGATGCAGTTTGTGGACAGAAGAAGATTCTCATGGATGTCATGTCATCTAGAACAAACACAACTGAGTCACGTGATCACACTCACACACACACACACACACACACACACACACACACACACACACACACACACACACACACACACACACACACACACACACACACACACACACACACACACACACACACACACACACACACACACACTCACACACACACACACACACACACACACACTCACTCACACACACACACACACACACACACACACACACACACATTGTCGACTAGTTGGTGTAATTAAAACATACCAGCTGACTTCATATGCAAATGACGCTGTGCGTGTCTGTGTGTTTATGCAGTTGTAAGTGTTTGTGTGCCTGTCCATTACAGCAGATTTGTGTTCTCATCACAAACACTGTTCGGCACTCGTTGACATTATGGAATCTGATTCCATACAAGCAGATGCAGCCGAGCTTGTTTACAGAACACAGACACCAAGACACAACATCTAATGAGCAATCAGACGATAATTAGCAAAAAATGTCCTCACACACAAGGACAAAAATTTGGATATTGTTGATCTTGTGGGGGCACTTGTCCTACACCGTAGGGATTACACAGTCACACACACACACCAATATCAACCAGCCCAACACCCTCATGATGTCCCAACATCCCATCATCACCCCATGATCTCCAGGAGCACACACACTGCTCACACACACACACACACACTTTATCACACACTGATCGCTCATCCTTTACGTCACACATAAAGAAACTCAGATCTTCATAAAGCTCTTTACTATACAACAACACTGATGCAACTGAACCAAGTCTTTAAAAGTCATCTACAAAACTCATTTTCCTCAAGACTGGTCATGACTTGGTAAAGTCAGTGACATAAAAAAGATAGACCAGTATAATTTGAATGGGAAAAGTAAGACACTCACACTCACTCACACACACACACACACACACACACGACACACACTCTCTCTCTTTCACATGACTCTTTATGGATTTTACACACACCACATGAAGCGCTGCAGTAACGGCACAGACTGCAGTGAAAACATGCATTTGAGCTTAAAACAATAACCGACACAGTGATTTCTTATACACTGCTAATCTAAGACACCAATGCACAAATGAGGATGGAAGGATTTAAACCCTTAGACCTTAAACCCAAACCCTAAAAAACTAAAACTGAACTAAACTTTACTTATCTAAAATTACGATGAAAACAGAAAACATAAAAATAAAACCTAAATCAGAAATATTAAGCAAAAAATTAAATAGTATATTAATGATTCTAAAATATCACTTCTTTAATTTCTAGACTTGAGACAAAAATCATTTGACAGAATGAATCTCGTCTTCTTCATTCACGTCATAATGAATAATTCACATCTCCCTCTTTCTCCTCCGCTGCCGTGCTGGACAAAGACGCATCATTTAAACGCCCGTCAGGACACAGAAACATGCTGATTGCTCCCCCTTGAATATATAGCTAATGATAATTATGCAAGTGCCCCTGAAATGAGAGGAGTTACCTAATAAAGATGAACGACCCCCAGGACAAGCTTGTGTGTGTGTGTGTGTGTGTGTGTGTCTCACTGTCTGTTTAAAAAGACCCACGGGTCAAACTTTAACATGTAAGTTTAACGTGGTCCTAATCTCCTGAAATCTTTTGAGTTTTCCATCGTGGATTTAATAAAGACTATTTTGTGATCTACTCCTTTCATCATGCACTCTTCTACAACCAAACGGGACAGAATACTGGACTAATAGATTATTTTGCAATGATTTTTCCTTCTCGGACTATTTTCTCACTATGGACTTACCCGCTGTCCAACTGCTCTGCCTGGAGCAGGGGCAATGCAGCCATGAGGACCACACCAAGGATTCGTTTTAGACCTGGCATGCCTTACGAACTTCCCCGACTCTCACTGTGTGTGTTTTTCATGACTAGCCTAGTGAGTGCACAAAGCCATGCCTGCCTAGTGAAGGTCCTCAGGGAGATTTTGCTGCATCTGTGGAGTGGGTACTGGTGAACAATCGGCCCAGCGGAGGACTTCACCAGCCTCACTCCAGACCCAGAGCCCAGCCATCACTCCTCAGCACGGACACGTCACCAGAGCACACCACAGACAGAGAGCCCGAGCTTGCAGCGATGCATGAGCCAGTATCAGAAGCAAGGACTGAGCAATCCATGGCCATGGAGCCTGAGCCAAATATCTGACCAGGTTTGTGAACCGCAACATCATGTCAATACCACTCAGCTCAAAGTCTCCTGTGTCTCCGGAGTTCTTCCCCAGCCCGTCTTCTCCCTGGGCTTTAACTGGGACCATCATCCTTCCAGCTCCACCTCAGGGCTTGGGCTCCACATTCATCAGCTTCATCTCGTCTAGTCTGTTTTAGGTTTGTTTTTACTGTGCTTTGTTTCTGTTTTACCTGCCTGAGTTCCTAGTTAGTTCCCTTGGTCGTTAATTAGTTCCACACACCTGTGCCTGTTCACTTTGATTACTCCATGTCAGTATTTAAGCCGTTAGTTCTTGTCCGGTATTGTCTAAGTTTAACGTAGTTGTGTTTACGTTTTCTCCGGCGATCTCCTGAGTTTTCCATTGTGTATTTAATAAAGACTTTTTTTGTTATCCACTTCATTTTGTCGTGCACTTAATATAACAACCAATCGTGACAATTATGAATATATTGTGAATGTTCAATATATCACCAGCCCATAGACAGACTCAGACATCACTAATCAAGACAGTTGACAGATCTTCAGAAATCTCTCAAATCAATATAAAAAATAAAATAAAATAAAAACATGTTTTGTAGTTGTGTTTTTTTTAAGTGATTTTACTTCATATGCTCACTACTAAATATTTCCCATGTTGTGTGTTGTGTGAAAACTGACCTTCATGTTTGAAGTGAACGCCCTGCTTTTGAACTCACCAACATACGCTGGATTCTGAGTTTCTTTTGGCAGAAGTGAGTTGAAATTCTTCAATTAAAATAGAATAAGACTTTAAACCAAACCATCGCAAGCATCACTTCCAGAGCTTTCTGACTGCTTTAACTACAAATATCCAAGAGAGAAAACTGACCGTCAAGCTACAATAATGACAAAACACACCATACCAGTATTATAACACTAGAGCACATGATGATTCCTTTATATTGAACTGTCTTCTAAAGTCATGCGATACCTTTCTCTGACAAACAGACTGAAATGTAAGTCATTCTCAAATCTGATTAATGCTAGCCCATATTCTGTTTCTATTTTTACAAACATAAGAACATTACGATCTCATTTTGGTAAGTTAACTAGTACTGAACCTGGAAAGGCAAACCAAAGGCACACACACTCACACACACACACACACACACACTCTCTCTCTCACTCACACACACACACACATACACACACACACACACACACACAGTTTGTGAAGCAGTTCTTGACTTTCCTCTCAGATTCTTCATTTGACTTTCTCTGGACTCAGTGTTAATAACAATAATGAAGAGAATCACACACACTCCCTTCTCTCGCTGCTGATCTATGACCAAATACTGTGTTTTATTGAACATTACCAGTGTAAAGGTTAATTTGACAAGACCCGATTACTCTTTTGATGATCATTGAACAGCCATCATTATATCACACACACACACACACACACACACACACAGCTTTGCATTGTACACACATTCCTAACCAGATGATATTTATGATACAGATGTTTATAGACTCTAACTCCAGATTGAACTACATTAAATAAAATACTTCATGTTGGTAAAAGACCTGCATATACATTCTTCAAGACTTGTCCTTTGTGTTTCAGAAGAAAGAACACATAAAGATGACATAAAGTTAGATTTTTAAGCCAGAGTTTGTAATGAAGGGTTTGTGTTTAGCGTTGTGTGGTTTGTGTTTATCAGTTTGATGGTTTAAGGTTAATGATAATGAGGTTCTGGTTCAACAGCAGTCGGGATAACAGGCTGTTCACCAACATTTATTGAAGGCAGAGCCAAACACACACACACACACACACACACACACACACACACACACACACACACACACACACACACACACACACAGACAGACACACACACACACACACACACACACACACACACACACACACACACACACACACACACACACACACACACACACACACACACACACACACACACACACACACACACACACACACACACACACACACACACACACACACACACACACACACACACACAGACAGACAGACACTCACTGCACACACACACACACACACACACACACACTGCAGCACGTGTTGGTGGCCTTTCGCTGGTGTTGTACGGTTGGTTGTGCATGTTATAGTGCAGCGAGAGTGTAGCTGTAGGAAGCGGCATTAGTGTGATGTTAATGAGCGTGTGAGAGCTGAAATAGCTCTTCCTGTTGCACCGCTGTGAGATCATCAGCATTAATGCAGCGGGGCGCGCGAGGACAGGTGCTCGGGTCACGGCCGCAGACCTCCTGCTCAGCTTTAACACATTCTGGTCAGCTGGAAAGTGACAAACTACAGTCGAAGGCACAGTTCACACAAACATGATCACTCGTTACAAACCGTTCTTCTGTGCCACAGAACACTAGAGATTTGAAGAATGTTTTTCTGCTTTTGTCCATACAATGAACATCAGGATCCAGAACATCAGACCCCACTGACGTTCACTGCAGACATTTATCAGAACAGCTTCTTATGTGTTTCACAGAATCAAGACATTCTATGAAATAAATTATAACAGAATTTACATTTTTAGGTGAAGAATAATCTACACAGATTTAGAGAACAAACGGACTTCACTGAAAAACATCAAGGGTTTGCAAAAGTGACACCAGCATGCAATAAACAAATCAATAAATGGCTTTTGCTGCATCTACCAATCCATCAGAATTTCACTAAATGTAGATTCAGTTGAGCTTTTTGGAAACCAAACCGTGTATGAGGGTGTATCGCCCTCAGAGAAGCATGTTTTTACATTCCTATTAATCTAACGCTCGGGTCCACGTTCTCAAGCTCTTTAGGGCCTTTAAAGGGCCGTTCACATTCACAGCGGTGAGCACTAACTGAGCATTGACTGAGACGAAGTGAGCCTACCTAGGACCCTTCTGAGGCGTCACAGATACACCTGCAAAATATACACACAAAAACACACACAACTGAACAGACAAACAAGAGGAACAACCGTTTCATTCAGAGCTAATATGAAAAACTTAACCTAGATCAAATTGGGATATTTTTTTATAATTATTGGAGTATCTTTAAATTTGTAACATGTAGAATCCTGAAAAATAAACTGTACGACGGTTTCCACAAATATATGAAGCAGCACATCTGTACTAATATTTCACAGTTTTTACTGTATTTCTGCTCAAATAAAGGCATCCGTGGCTCGTTCAGGACACCAGAGCCTCGGGTTTGGGCAGCTTTCAGAAGTCAGAGTTCAGACTCCGCAGATCTGCACATTAATCTGCCTCATGCATGAACTCACAATTACCATGAAGCTCAAATCCTGAATGTCCAGGGAGACGTGAGGTCATTTAGGATTCTGAGATAAAATCAATAGATTTCTTTTACCTTCTTTATTTATTTCTGACAGTCTGACAGAAGGAAGCCGCCGCACACGTCTAACAACAGCCATAACTCTAGATTGCTCATATTACGCTCGGCTTAATTGTTCTCTGTCAATTGCATGTGCAGTGTGCAAGTTTAGCGAGTTAAATAAGGTAGTTGTTCTTTGTGTTTGGCCATTATTAAGTTAATTTTAGTGCTGGAACGAATCGCAGGGGGACCGAGGTCAATAACTTTGAGACAGTGAGACGTCGAACGGTAAGAGCATCGCTTTCTCTCCATTAGCATCTCACATGATGTTTATTCTGCAATCACAAGTCGACATTTCCTCTTGATCTAAGACATATTAGCGTGAGAGGAGAGTCCCTAAATCAGAAGAGGAACACTTTCCATTGCGTGCCGTTCCTCCTTCACCTCGCTAATGTCCTCTAATGGACTTTAATTCAGTTAAGCTTTAATTAGATCTTGGCTGAAGAGGAAAGCATTACGCTGCGCTGATGTTTCCTGTGAGTATGAAGAGAGTTTTAGTTGTCTTGAAGTGTCGACCGACCGCAGCATCTGAAGCTGATCCCTAAACACTTATTGAAGGTTTGGTTCGCTAACCGACTGACACTGTTTTGTCTGATCAAAGGGTTTCAGTGTCGTTTGGTCCCCAACAATATTCAAAATATCTTCTACATAAAAGAGAGAAAACATGCAGGTGTGGAACGACATGATGCCAGAGTTCATATCTATGGGTGGACTATCCCTTAAAGAAATTGTGTCAGAAATGTGGTCGAATTAACTACATTAATATAATATATATACAACGAACACTAATACTGTGTTGCCCTTTTGCTGACCCGTCGGTTAGGGTTAGGATGGACTCCTCTAGACCCCTAAAGGTGTGCTGTAGTATCTGGCACCAAGATGTTAGCAGCAGATCCTTTAAGTCCTGTAAGTTGCGAGGTGGGGCTTCCATGAATCGGACTTGTTTGTTCAGCACATCCCACAGATGCTCGATTGGATTGAGATCTGGGGAATTTGGAGGCCAGGTCAACGCTTTAAACTTGTTGTTGTGCTCCTCAAACCATTCCTGAAGCATTTGTGCTTTGTGTCAGGAGCATTATCCTGCTGGAAGAGCCACAGCCACCAGGGAATACCGTTTCCATGAAAGGCTGTACATGGTCTCAGCAATGCTTAGGTAGGTGGGACGTGTCAAAGGAACATCCACATGGATGGCAGGACCCAAGGTTTACCAGCAGAACATTGCCCAAAGCATCAATCAATCAATCAATCAATCAACTTTATTTATATAGCGCTTTTACAATGACGATTGTTTCAAAGCAGCTTCACAGTGTTAAACAGGACAACATTGCAACAAAATTTGATTTGGCTAGTTTAATTTGGATAGTTTATAGAATTATACATGACCAAATTAATAAATTCTATTTGTATATTTAGTTGAGTAACTTGGATCATAATTTGAGTGTCCCCAACTGAGCAAGCCAAGCCAAAGGCAACAGTGGCAAGGAACCAAAACTCCATCAGGGCATGATGGAGAAAAATAAACCTTGGGAGAAACCAGACTCAGTCGGGTGCCAGTTCTCCTCTGGCCTATTATTAACAGTGTATAATTATTACTCTGGCAACCTTGCAGGTCATAAATCATATTAGATAGGAATATTCGAAATTTTGGGTATGACGCCTTGCGAGGCGGGTTCATCTAGGATGGCGCGTCGATTACACAAGAATATGAATACTTGAAAGATCGGAGTTATTGCGCCGGAGGCGGGTTAATTGAGGATCACGTTCGGTGAGGCGAATTCAGAGGAGACACTAATGGACACGGTCTCAGCAGACACTCCAGGATGAGCTGGTCATGTCAGATGCAGGTCCACCATCCGATCGGACACGGCCTGGATCCGGCCGACTGCAGTAAACCTCGGGATAAACAGAGAGACTAACATTAGTGTGGATGCCACTCTTTTTATGATGTAACGAGTACATCAGGTGTTATGGGAAGTGTTCGGTTCGGCTGACCTAGTTAATGCAGCCTAACAATCAGTCATTTGATTTGAATAAAGAAAGTTAAAAATGTTCTATGTGTATGCCATAGTAAAGAGATGTGTTTTTAGTCTAGATTTAAACTGACAGAGTGTGTCTGCTTCCCGAACAATGCTAGGAAGACTGTTCCAGAGTTTAGGTGCTAAATAGGAAAGGATCGACCGCCTGCAGTTGATTTAGATATTCTAGGTATTTTCAACTGGCCAGAGTTTAGAGACCGCAGTAGGCGTGATGGAGTATAATGTGTTAGAGCTCACTCAAGTACTGGGGAGCTAAACCATTTATTGCTTTGTAAGTAATAAGCAAGATTTTAAAATGTATCACGATGTTTAATAGGGAGCCAGTGCAGTGTTGACAGAACCGGGCTAATGTGTTCATACTTCCTGGTTCTAGTAAGAACTGGAGCTGCTGCGTTTTGGACCAGCTGGAGTTTATTTATTAAGCGAGCAGGGCAACCACCCAGTAGAGCATTACAATAATCTAGCCTTGAGCTCATGAGCATGTATTAACTGTTCAGCATTTTGCATTGAAAGCATGTGGCGTAATTTAGATATATTTTTAAGATGGTAGAATGCAGTTTTACAGATGCTAGAAACGTGGCTTTCAAATGAAAGATTGGTATCAAAGAGCACACCCAGGTTCCTCACTGGACGAGGACTTGACAGAGCAGCCATCGAGGTTAGACAGTATTCTAGGGCACTACTTTGTGGAGCTTTTCTGTCCAATAATTAAAAATTCAGTTTTATCTGAATTAAGTTGCAGAAATTACTATTCATCCAAATTTTAATATCAGCTATGCATTCCGTTAATCTTGTGAATTGGTAAGTTTCTTCAGGGTGTGAAGAAATATAGAAATGAGTATCATCAGCATAACAATGAAAACTAACGCCATGCTTCCTTATGATATCTCCCAGTGGTAGCATGTACAGGGTGAAGAGCAATGGCTCTAACACTGAGCCCTGTGGTACTCCATACTGAACTTGTGATCGGTGTGACATCTCTTCATTTACTGCTACAAACTGATAACGGTCAGATAGGTATGATTTAAACCATGTCAATGCAGGTCCACTAATGCCTACATAATTTTGAGTCTATTCAAAAGAATAGTTGTGGTCGATAGTGTCGAATGCAGTGCTAAGATCGAGTAACACTAATGAGAGATACAACCACGATCAGATGATAAGAGTAAATCATGTGTAACTCTGATGAGAGCAGTCTCAGTACTATGATACGGTCTAAATCCTGACTGAAAATCCTCACAGATGCCATTTCTTTCTAAAAGGAACATAATTGTGAAGACACGGCCTTTTCAAGTATTTTTGAAAGGGTAGATTTGAGATTGGCCTGTAATTGACTAATTCTGTAGGATCAAGTTGCGTTTTTTTAATAAGTGGTTTAATAATAGCCAACTTAAAAGTTTTCGGTACATATCCTAATGACAAAGATGAATTAATGATATTAAGAAGAGGATCCATGACCTCTGGTAGCATCTCTTTTAATAGCCTAGTCGGTATAGGGTCGAGCATACATGTTGTTGATTTAGATTAATTAAAGAGTTTAGCCAATTCTTCCTCTCCTATAGCAGTGAATGAGTGTAATTTTTCCTCAGTGACACTACGATGCTCTGTCTGATGTGATACTGTAGTAGGCGGCTGCATGGTTATAATTTTCTTCCTAATATTGTCGATCTTACATGTAAAGAAGTTCATAAAGTCATTACTGCTGTGAGAGTCGAGAAATAAGCAGATCTAGCAGTTTTTACGGCCTTTTTGTATGCGATCATACGTTCTTTCCACAAATTACGAAAGACCTCTAGTTTTGTTTTCTTCCAGCTGCGCTACATTTTTCTGGCTGCTGTTTTAAGGGCCCGGGTGTGCATTGGACTATTTTCTTTAATCTTCTTTAAGCGCAGGGGAGCGACTGTGTCTAAAGTACTGGAAAATACGAGAGTCAATAGTTTCTGTTGCAACATCAAGTTCCTCTAAGCTATCTGGAATGCTGAGGAGATGATACTGATGAGGAAGATTATTTAAAAGCAATCTTTAGTCACGGCAGTGATAGTCCTGATATTTTTGAAAGCGGGTGGGCGGCTTTGTAGCCTTAGCTAAATTAAGTATACATGATGATAATGATCTGAGATGTCGCTCTGCTGCAGAATTTCAACGGTATCAACATTTATTCCATGTGACAATATTAGGTCTAAAGTATGATTATGGCGATGAGTAGGTCGAATATTCAGCAATCCAAGCTTTATCATTTGATTATCCGTATTATATATATTGTTTATTTGTTGGACATCAATTAAATTATTACCTTTGAATGGTTTTGATGGTTTTTGTAATTACTAATTTGCGGAACAGACACAATCTCTATGTGATAATATCTAGGTAAAAGAGTGTCTATGTGTTGCTTGCCCATTTTTCCTGCTTCTAACACATCAACTTTGAGGACAAAATGTTCACTTTCTGATAATGAACAGAAGCACTATATATTCACACAGAGAACAGCTGATCTACACTGGAGGAATATTACACTGATACTGGAGTTATGATCAGATAATGAGCAGAAGCACTATATATTCACACAGAGAACAGCTGATCTACACTGGAGGAATATTACACTGATACTGGAGTTATGATCAGATAATGAGCAGAAGCACTATATATTCACACAGAGAACAGCTGATCTACACTGGAGGAATATTACACTGATACTGGAGTTATGATCAGATAATGAACAGAAGCACTATATATTCACACAGAGAACAGCTGATCTACACTGGAGGAATAAGAATTTGCTGGTTTTCTATCAGAATTTGCAAAGAATTTGCTGGTTTTCTATCAGAGTTAGTACTGGCTGCAGATAAAGTACTAATTGTTGGTGATTTCAATATCCATGTTGACAATGAAAAAGACGCATTGGGATTGGCATTTAAAGACATTATAAACTCTATTGGAGTTAGACAACACGTATCTGGACCCACTCATCGCCTTAATCATACTTTAGATCTAATACTGTCACATGGAATAAATGTTGATACCATTAAAATTCTGCAGCAGAGCGATGACATCTCAGATCATTACCTAATATCATGTATACTTAATATAGCTAAGGCTGCAAAGCCATCCCCTCGCTTCAAATATGGCAGGACTATAACCGCTGCGACTAAAGATTGCTTTATACATAATCTTCCTCATCAGTTCCATCTCCTCAGAATTACAGATAGCCAAGAGGAACTTGATGTTGCAACAGAAACTACTGACTCTCTCTTTACTAGCACTTTAGACATAGTTGCTCCTCGGCGCTTAAAGAAGATTAAATCAAATAATCCAACGCCGTGGTACAACGAGCACACTCGGGCCCTTAAATCAGCAGCCAGAAAAATGGAGCGCAGCTGGAAGAAAACAAAACTGGAGGTTTTTCGCAATTTGTGGAAAGAGAGCATGATTGCATACAGAAAGGCCATAAAAACTGCTAGATCTGCTTATTTCTCAACTCTTTTAGAAGAAAACAAACACAACCCTAGGTATTTATTCGATACAGTGGCTAAATTAACAAAGGATAAAGCTTCAACTTCTGACGTTTGTAAACAACACAGCAGTAATGACTTTATGAACTTCTTTACTAGTAAGATTGATAACATAAGGAATAAAATTATAACCATGCAGCCGCCTACTACAGTATCACTTCAGACAGAACATTGTAGTCTCACTGAGGAAAAATTACACTCATTCACTGCTATAGGAGGAGAAGAATTGGCTAAACTTGTCAAATCATCAAAATCAACAACATGTATGCTTGACCCTATACCGACTAGGCTATTAAAGAGATGCTTCCAGAGGTCATAGATCCTCTGCTTAAATATTAATTCATCCTTGACATTAGGATATGTTCCAAAAACTTTTAAGTTGGCTGTAATTAAACCACTTATTAAAAACGCAACTTGATCCTAAAGAATTAGTCAATTACAGACCAATCTCGAATCTACCGTTTCTATCAAAAATATTAGAAAAGGCAGTGTCTTCACAATTATGTTCCTTTTTAGAAAGAAATTGTATATGTGAGGATTTCCAGTCAGGATTTAGACCGTATCATAGTACTGAGACTGCTCTAATTAGAGTTACAAATGATTTACTCTTATCATCTGATCGTGGTTGTATCTCTCTATTAGTGTTACTCGATCTTAGCGCTGCATTCGATACTATCGATCACAATATTCTTTTGAATAGACTCGAAAATTATGTTGGCATTAGTGGAACTGCATTGGCATGGTTTAAATCTTACTTATCTGACCGTTATCAGTTTGTAGCAGTAAATGAAGAGATGTCACACGATCACAAGTTCAGTATGGAGTACCGCAAGGCTCAGTGTTAGGACCGTTGCTTTTCACCCTGTATATGCTACCACTGGGAGATATCATTAGGAAGCATGGCGTTAGTTTTCATTGTTATGCTGATGATACTCAGCTCTATATTTCTTCACACCCTGACGAAACTTACCAATTCACAAGATTAACGGAATGCATAGCTGATATTAAAATTGGATGAATAGTAATTTCCTGCAACTTAATTCAGATAAAACTGAATTTTTAATTATTGGACAGAAAAGCTCCACAAGTAGTGCCCTAGAATACTGTCTAACCCTCGATGGCTGCTCTGTCAAGTCCACGTCGTCAGTGAGGAACCTGGGTGTGCTCTTTGATACCAATCTTTCATTTGAAAGCCACGTTTCTAGCATCTGTAAAACTGCATTCTACCATCTTAAAAATATATCTAAATTACGTCACATGCTTTCAATGCAAAATGCTGAACAATTAGTACATGCGTTCATGAGCTCAAGGCTAGATTATTGTAATGCTCTACTGGGTGGTTGCCCTGCTCGCCTAATAAATAAACTCCAGCTGGTCCAAAACGCAGCAGCTCGAGTTCTTACTAGAACCAGGAAGTACGATCATATTAGTCCAGTTCTGTCAACACTGCACTGGCTCCTATTAAACATCGCATAAATTTTAAAATCTTGCTTATTACTTATAAAGCAATAAATGGTTTAGCTCCCAGTACTTAAGCGAGCTCTTAGCAATATACTCCATCACGTCAATTGCGGTCTCTAAACTCTGGCCAGGTAAAAATACCTAGAATATCTAAATCAACTGCAGGCGGTCGATCCTTTTCCTATTTAGCACCTAAACTCTGGAACAGTCTTCCTAGCATTGTTCGGGAAGCAGACACACTCTGTCAGTTTAAATCTAGACTAAAAACACATCTCTTTACTATGGCATACACATAGAACATTTTTAACTTTCTTTATTCAAATCAAATGACTGATTGTTAGGCTGCATTAACTAGGTCAGCGGAACCGAACACTTCCCATAACACCTGATGTACTCGTTACATTATAAAGAGTGGCATCCACACTAATGTTAGTCTCTCTGTTTATCCCGAGGTTTACTGCAGTCGGCGGATCAGGCCGTGTCCGGATCGGATGGTGGACCTGCATCTGGACATGACCAGCTCATCCTGGAGTGTCTGCTGAGACCGTGTCCATTAGTGTCTCCTCTGAATTCGCCTCACCGAACGTGATCCTCAATTAACCCGTCTCGGCGCAATAACTCCGATCTTTCAAGTATTCATATTCTTGTGTAATCGCGCCATCCTAAATGAGCCCGTCTCGTGCATCATACCCAAAATTTCGAATATTCCTATCTAATATGATTTATGACCTGCAAGGTTGCCAGAGTAATAATTATACACTGTTAATAATAGGCCAGAGGAGAACTGGCACCCGACTGAGTCTGGTTTCTCCCAAGGTTTATTTTTCTCCATCATGCCCTGATGGAGTTTTGGTTCCTTGCCACTGTCGCCTTTGGCTTGGCTTGCTCAGTTGGGGACACTCAAATTATGATCCAAGTTACTCAACTAAATATACAAATAGAATTTATTAATTTGGTCATATATAATTCTATAAACTATCCAAATTAAACTAGCCAAATCAAATTTTGTTGCAATGTTGTCCTGTTTAACACTGTGAAGCTGCTTTGAAACAATTGTCATTGTAAAAGCGCTATATAAATAAAGTTGATTGATTGATTGATTGATACTGGAGTTATGATCAGATAATGAACAGAAGCACTATATATTCACACAGAGAACGGCTGATCTACACTGAGGAATATTACACTGATACTGGAGTTATGATCAGATAATGAACAGAAGCACTATATATTCACACAGAGAACAGCTGATCTACACTGGAGGAATATTACACTGATACTGGAGTTATGATCAGATAATGAACAGAAGCACTATATATTCACACAGAGAACAGCTGATCTACACTGGAGGAATATTACACTGATACTGGAGTTATGATCAGATAATGAGCAGAAGCAATATATATTCACAGAGAACAGCTGATCTACACTGGAGGAATATTACACTGATACTGGAGTTATGATCAGATAATGAACAGAAGCACTATATATTCACACAGAGAACAGCTGATCTACACTGGAGGAATATTACACTGATACTCGAGTTATGATCAGATAATGAACAGAAGCACTATATATTCACACAGAGAACAGCCGATCTACACTGGAGGAATATTACACTGATACTGGAGTTATGATCAGATAATGAACAGAAGCACTATATATTCACACAGAGAACAGCTGATCTACACTGGAGGAATATTACACTGATGCTGGAGTTATGATCAGATAATGAACAGAAGCACTATATATTCACACAGAGAACAGCTGATCTACACTGAGGAATATTACACTGATACTGGAGTTATGATCAGATAATGAAGCACTATATATTCACACAGAGAACAGCTGATCTACACTGGAGGAATATTACACTGATACTGGAGTTATGATCAGATAATGAACAGAAGCACTATATATTCACACAGAGAACAGATGATATACACTGGAGGAATATTACACTGATACTGGAGTTATGATCAGATAATGAGCAGAAGCACTATATATTCACACAGAGAACAGCTGATCTACACTGGAGGAATATTACACTGATACTGGAGTTATGATCAGATAATGAGCAGAAGCACTATATATTCACACAGAGAACAGCTGATCTACACTGAGGAATATTACACTGATACTGGAGTTATGATCAGATAATGAGCAGAAGCGCTATATATTCACACAGAGAACAGCTGATCTACACTGGAGGAATATTACACTGATACTGGAGTTATGATCTGATAATGAACAGAAGCACTATATATTCACACAGAGAACAGCTGATCCACAATGGAGGAATATTACACTGATACTGGAGTTATGATCAGATAATGAACAGAAGCACTATATATTCACAGAGAACAGCTGATCTACACTGGAGGAATATTACACTGATACTGGAGTTATGATCAGATAATGAACAGAAGCACTATATATTCACACAGAGAACAGCTGATCTACACTGGAGGAATATTACACTGATACTGGACTTATGATCAGATAATGAGCAGAAGCACTATATATTCACACAGAGAACAGCTGATCTACACTGGAGGAATATTACACTGATACTGGAGTTATGATCAGATAATGAACAGATGCGCTATATATTCACACAGAGAACAGCTGATCTACACTGGAGGAATATTACACTGATACTGGAGTTATGATCAGATAATGAGCAGAAGCACTATATATTCACACAGAGAACAGCTGATCTACACTGGAGGAATATTACACTGATACTGGACTTATGATCAGATAATGAGCAGAAGCACTATATATTCACACAGAGAACAGCTGATCTACACTGGAGGAATATTACACTGATACTGGACTTATGATCAGATAATGAACAGAAGCACTATATATTCACACAGAGAACAGCCGATCTACACTGGAGGAATATTACACTGATACTGGAGTTATGATCAGATAATGAGCAGAAGCACTATATATTCACACAGAGAACAGCTGATCTACACTGAGGAATATTACACTGATACTGGAGTTATGATCAGATAATGAACAGAAGCACTATATATTCACACAGAGAACAGCCGATCTACACTGGAGGAATATTACACTGATACTGGAGTTATGATCAGATAATGAACAGAAGCACTATATATTCACACAGAGAACAGCCGATCTACACTGGAGGAATATTACACTGATACTGGAGTTATGATCAGATAATGAACAGAAGCACTATATATTCACACAGAGAACAGCTGATCTACACTGGAGGAATATTACACTGATACTGGAGTTATGATCAGATAATGAACAGAAGCACTATATATTCACACAGAGAACAGATGATCTACACTGGAGGAATATTACACTGATACTGGAGTTATGATCAGATAATGAACAGAAGCACTATATATTCACACAGAGAACAGCTGATCTAAACTGGAGGAATATTACACTGATACTGGAGTTATGATCAGATAATGAACAGAAGCACTATATATTCACACAGAGAACAGCTGATCTAAACTGGAGGAATATTACACTGATACTGGAGTTATGATCAGATAATGAACAGAAGCACTATATATTCACACAGAGAACAGCTGATCTACACTGAGGAATATTACACTGATACTGGAGTTATGATCAGATAATGAACAGAAGCACTATATATTCACACAGAGAACAGATGATCTACACTGGAGGAATATTACACTGATACTGGAGTTATGATCAGATAATGAACAGAAGCACTATATATTCACACAGAGAACAGCCGATCTACACTGGAGGAATATTACACTGATACTGGAGTTATGATCAGATAATGAACAGAAGCACTATATATTCACACAGAGAACAGCTGATCTACACTGGAGGAATATTACACTGATACTGGAGTTATGATCTGATAATGAACAGAAGCACTATATATTCACACAGAGAACAGATGATCTACACTGGAGGAATATTACACTGATACTGGAGTTATGATCAGATAATGAACAGAAGCACTATATATTCACACAGAGAACAGCTGATCTACACTGGATGAATATTACACTGATACTGGAGTTATGATCAGATTATGAACAGAAGCACTATATATTCACACAGAGAACAGCTGATCTACACTGGATGAATATTACACTGATACTGGAGTTATGATCAGATTATGAACAGAAGCACTATATATTCACACAGAGAACAGCTGATCTACACTGGAGGAATATTACACTGATACTGGAGTTATGATCAGATAATGAGCAGAAGCGCTATATATTCACACAGAGAACAGCTGATCTACACTGGAGGAATATTACACTGATACTGGAGTTATGATCAGATAATGAACAGAAGCACTATATATTCACACAGAGAACAGCTGATCTACACTGGATGAATATTACACTGATACTGGAGTTATGATCAGATAATGAACAGAAGCACTATATATTCACACAGAGAACAGCTGATCTACACTGGAGGAATATTACACTGATACTGGAGTTATGATCAGATAATGAACAGAAGAGACATTTAGAAATCTCACCACATATGGACACATCTGTCTGTCTGTCTGTCTTTTCTCTTTCATGTCCTGTGGCATAACAAACAGCTCTGCGCACAGGCGGTGTGTGTTTGTGTTTTGTTCTCTGTGTCTGAGGCCCTGGACGAGGGCGACTCGCAGCTTCACCCATGAACCGCCATCATTTGTGCAGCTGCTCTGAGCGGGCGAGTTCACATCAGACCCCCGCGGCACCTAAAACACAAAATCACACCGCAGAGATCATTAGATGGATTCGTCAGGACGGTGTGAGTGTGTGGGACGGGGTGGCGTGCATCTCTGTCCGTCCCGCGAGATTCAGAGACGAGCAGCATTACCTCCGTTCACTGACTGACACGCTTGAATCATTTATTAAAAACCTGCGATGGCTGCTCTGCATGTCACATCATGTTAGAGTTCACACTGAGCTCTGTGGACACACACACACACACACACACACACACATACTCTCACACACACACATACACTGACCGTCAGGTGGGACAAGTGTCCAAGAGATACAATTACCACATTGGCTAAGTGCTGGAGGTTGCTGAGGTGACCTTCCATAGAGAGAGAGAGAGAGAGAGAGAGAGAGAGAGAGAGAGAGAGAGAGAGAGAGAGAGAGAGAGAGAGAGAGAGAGAGAGAGAGAGAGAGAGAGTGTGTGTGTGTGTGTGTGTGTGTGTCTGTCCTTCATTGCTCTCCATTTGTGGGAAAATTGTTGTTTATGGCTCTGGTGTTTTATTGGTCAGATGTTGTGTTTGGCCGTTTCCCAGCACAGAGTGACCACTGATGATCACTTAACTGCTCCATACTGACCGCCAGAGGAATAAATAACAGGATGATTCAAGAAGAGCAGCAGAATAATAACAATAAAACTTCATTTGCATGTTCTGAAGCAGACAGCAGAAGAACGAGAGATAGAGTCAGATAATGACAACCAACACGACGGATACCAGAAACAAACCAAAAATATTTCACAGTATTCCCGTCGTACTGTACTCTGATCAAATACAGAAGAGACTTCTTTCAGGAAGCTTAAAGAATCCTTCTGACCACAAACATTTGCATTAAAACTAAATAGGTCATATCTAGGGCTGAGAGTATCTAAAACAAAGAACAGACTATTTATAATACAACATTTTCTTACTGATGGAATTTTAAATAAATTTGTTTTATTCAAGTACAAATATGGTTTATTTTTTCTGAATCATCCCATATCAGGCAGAACGAGATCCGTTAGGAAACTTCTGCACATTTACACACTTTTCGTGTCCGTCGCCGAGCGCTTCAAACTCGCAGTACGGATTCAGTGTTTCCGCAGTCCTCCAGTCCCAGATTTCACCAGATTTTCCAGGATATTAAATGAATAAAAGCCACGGTTCCCAACCTCGCCAGTGCAGAAGCTCTGATCGGTACATTAGCATCCGTTTGGTTTGGATCTTTAGCCGATTCAATGATGAAATTAATGATGTGCTTTAAATGCTGAAGAGGAATTACATCCATAACATACGGATTATTCACAGCATTTCTCCATGTTTTTTTTTTTTTTCTGATCAGCTATAGCGTAAATATTAATGTACATTATAATTGCTGTTCATATAATAGATTTTAATTGTATTAAAGTGTAATATGCAGAATATTTTAATAGATCCATGCACCTATTTTCAAATATTTTGAAGTTAAGAAAATAAAAGGATTTTAAATAGTGTAAGATTCTGAGAAATCTGGCAAGAGAAATAATCACAAGCTAAAAATAAAGTGAATGAAGGAGAGAGAGAGAGAGAGAGAGAGAGAGAGAGAGGAGAGACAGAGAGAGAGAGAGAGAGAGAGAGAGAGAGAGAGAGAGAGAGAGAGAGAGAGAGAGAGAGAGAGAGAGAGAGAGAGAGAGAGAGAGAGAGAGAGAGGAGAGAGAGAGAGAGAGAGAGAGAGAGAGAGAGAGAGAGAGAGAGAGATGATGCTGACAGGTGCAGGTCTGTCCATGCATTAAACACACACTGGGACTGAGAGCGGCACGACTCTCTCTCTCTCTCTCTCTCTCTCTCTCTCTCTCTCTCTCTCTCTCTCTCATCACAGGCTGTAAATGGCTTCATTAAAGGCAGCGCTGTGGGGAATGTGTGGAGTATTTATGAGGGTGAATATGGGCAGGTAGCAGCAGACGTTTGCAACGAAACGTCCATTAGAGGGATGAGAGAAGATGCTGCTCCCATGGCGATGCTGAATCTGTCGGCATGGCGACACAGGGCACATATGCTGCCAAACGGGATTTGCAATGAAAGGCAGTAACGGAGTGACGAGAGCGAGTGTGTGTGAGAGAGTTAAAGTGTGCCGTCTACATCAGGAAAAGAGTACAAACTGCATTGAAATCCTCAGAAATGGCATGATATTGATGCTCAGACTGAAGGAATGAGAGCAGCAGGGGTCGCCGCAGGTCACAGCTGTGCAGATGGCCCTGTTTTTCTCATCTAAGTTGAATGTAAAAATTTGTGACACAAAGTGCTGTGTTTCATATCGGTTTAGTTCTGACAAGACAGATAATGGCACAGTTACACACACACACCTACTGATTAATGCATGAACCATGTGCTCACCTAGAGCTGATACACACACACTCACTCACTCACTTACACACTCTCTCTCTCTCTCTCTCTCTCTCTCTCTCTCTCACACACACACTCACTCACTCACTTACACACTCTCTCTCTCTCTCTCTCTCTCTCTCACACACACACACACACTCACTCACTCACACACACTCTCTCTCTCACACACACACACTCACTCACTCACTTACACACTCTCTCTCTCTCTCTCTCTCTCTCTCTCTCTCTCTCTCTCTCTCACACACACCCACACACCCACACACACACACACACACACTGCCCCTAAACCTACCCATTACACACACACACACACACTGCCCCTTCCCCTGCCCCTAAACCTACCCATCACACACACACACACACACCTACTGATTAATGCATGACCCATGTGCTTACCTAGAGCTGATTTACTGCAGCTACACACAAGGGTTGTGATGATTTACTGGTATTAAGGATAATCATGATTTTCAAAGAAAGATATATGGATGTATATTGTGTTAATTAAGGGTATGACAATATACCGGTATTGACGAAGACCGTAATATAAATAGCACACATATGACATTACGGCGCCTAAATAATCCAGCGTCAGTATCTGGTTTACCTCCCAAAGTACAATAGCACAGTCCAGTGTCGACTCCTACACCTGAGCACAGTCCAGTGTCGACTCCTACACCTGAGCACAGTCCAGTGTCGACTCCTACACCTGAGCACAGTCCAGTGTCGACTCCTACACCTGAGCACAGTCCAGTGTCTGCTCCAACACATGAGCACAGTCCAGTGCCTGACCCAACACATGAGCACTGTCCAGTGTCGACTCCTACACCTGAGCACAGTCCAGTGCCTGACCCAACACATGAGCACAGTCCAGTGCCTGACCCAACACATGAGCACTGTCCAGTGTCTGACCCAACACATGAGCACTGTCCAGTGTCTGACCCAACCCCTGAGCACAGTCCAGTGTCGACTCCTACACCTGAGCACAGTCCAGTGCCTGACCCAACACATGAGCACAGTCCAGTGCCTGACCCAACACATGAGCACAGTCCAGTGCCTGACCCAACACATGAGCACTGTCCAGTGTCTGACCCAACACATGAGCACTGTCCAGTGTCTGACCCAACACATGAGCACTGTCCAGTGTCTGACCCAACACATGAGCACTGTCCAGTGTCGACTCCTACACCTGAGCACAGTCCAGTGTCGACTCCTACACCTGAGCACAGTCCAGTGTCGCTCCTACACCTGAGCACAGTCCAGTGTCGACTCCTACACCTGAGCACAGTCCAGTGTCGACTCCTACACCTGAGCACAGTCCAGTGTCGACTCCTACACCTGAGCACAGTCCAGTGTCGACTCCTACACCTGAGCACAGTCCAGTGTCTGCTCCAACACATGAGCACAGTCCAGTGCCTGACCCAACACATGAGCACTGTCCAATGTCGACTCCTACACCTGAGCACAGTCCAGTGCCTGACCCAACACATGAGCACTGTCCAGTGTCTGACCCAACACATGAGCACTGTCCAGTGTCTGACCCAACACATGAGCACTGTCCAGTGTCTGACCCAACACATGAGCACTGTCCAGTGTCTGCTCCAACACCTGAGCACAGTCCAGTGTCTGCTCCAACCCCTGAGCACAGTCCAGTGTCGACTCCAACCCCTGAGCACAGTCCAGTGCCTGCTCCAACACCTGAGCACAGTCCAGTGTCTGCTCCAACACCTGAGCCCAGTCCAGTGTCTGCTCCAACACCTGAGCACAGTCCAGTGTCTGCTCCAACTCCTGAGCACAGTCCAGTGTCTGCTCCAACTCCTGAGCACAGTCCAGTGTCTGCTCTATCCTCTGAGCACAGTCCAGTGTCTGCTCCAACCCCTGAGCACAGTCCAGTGTCTGCTCCAACACCTGAGCCCAGTCCAGTGTCTGCTCCAGCCTCTGAGCACAGTCCAGTGTCTGCTCCAACACCTGAGCACAGTCCAGTGTCTGCTCCAACCCCTGAGCACAGTCCAGTGTCTGCTCCAACACCTGAGCCCAGTCCAGTGTCTGCTCCAACACCTGAGCACATTCCAGAGCCAGCTCCAGCCCCTGAGCACAGTCAAGTGTCAACTCCAACTCCTGAGCACAAGTCCAGTGTCGACTCCAACCCCTGAGCACAGTCTAGAGCCAGCTCCAGCCTCTGAGCACAATCCAGTGTCTGCTCTAACCCCTGAGCACAGTCCAGTGTCTGCTCCAACACCTGAGCACAGTCCAGTGTCTGCTCCAACACCTGAGCACAGTCCAGTGTCTGCTCCAACTCCTGAGCACAGTCCAGTATCTGCTCCAACTCCTGAGCACAGTCCAGTGTCTGCTCCAACTCCTGAGCACAGTCCAGTGTCTGCTCCAACTCCTGAGAACAGTCCAGTGTCTGCTCCAACCCCTGAGCACAGTCCAGTGTCTGCTCCAACACCTGAGCACAGTCCAGTGTCTGCTCCAACACCTGAGCAAATTCCAGAGCCAGCTCCAGCCCCTGAGCACAGTCAAGTGTCGACTCCAACCCCTGAGCACAGTCCAGTGTCGACTCCAACCCCTGAGCACAGTCTAGAGCCAGCTCCAGCCCCTGAGCACAATCCAGTGTCTGCTCTAACCCCTGAGCACAGTCCAGTGTCTGCTCCAACACCTGAGCACAGTCAAGTGTCTGCTCCAACCCCTGAGCACAGTCCAGTGTCTGCTCCAACCCCTGAGCACAGTCCAGTGTCTGCTCCAACCCCTGAGCACAGTCTAGAGCCAGCTCCAGCCCCTGAGCACAGTCCAGTGTCTGCTCCAACACCTGAGCACTGTCCAGTGTCTGCTCTAGCCCCTGAGCACGTCCAGTGTCTGCTCAACACCTGAGCCCAGTCCAGAGCCAGCTCCAGCCCCTGAGCACAATCCAGTGTCTGCTCCAACCCCTGAGCACAGTCCAGTGTCTGCTCCAACCCCTGAGCACAGTCTAGAGCCAGCTCCAGCCCTGAGCACAGTCCAGTGTCTGCTCCAACACCTGAGCACTGTCCAGTGTCTGCTCTAGCCCCTGAACACTGTCCAGTGTCTGCTCCAACACCTGAGCACATTCCAGAGCCAGCTCCAGCCCCTGAGCACAGTTCAGTGTCGACTCCAACCTGAGCACAGTCTAGAGCCAGCTCCAGCCCTGAGCACAGTCCAGTGTCTGCTCCAATCCCTGAGCACAGTCCAGTGTCTGCTCCAACACCTGAGCACAGTCCAGTGTCTCAGCTCCAGCCCCTGAGCACAGTACAGAGCCAGCTCCAGCCCCTGAGCACAGTCTGCTCCAGCCCCTGAGCACAGTCCAGTGTCTGCTCCAACACCTGAACACTGTCCAGTGTCTGCTCCAATCCTGAGCACAGTCCAGTGTCTGCTCCAACCCTGAGCACAGTCCAGTGTCTGCTCCAACACTTGAGCACAGTCCAGTGTCTGCTCCAACACCTGAGCACAGTCCAGTGTCTGCTCCAACACCTGAGCACAGTCCAGTGTCTGCTCCAGCCTCTGAGCACAGTCCAGTGTCTGCTCCAGCCTCTGAGCACAGTCCAGTGTCTGCTCCAGCCTCTGAGCACAGTCCAGTGTCTGCTCCAGCCTCTGAGCACAGTCCAGTGTCTGCTCCAGCCTCTGAGCACAATCCAGTGTCTGCTCCACACCTGAGCCCAGTCCAGTGTCTGCTCCAACACCTGAGCACAGTCCAGTGTCTGCTCCAGCACCTGAGCACAGTCCAGTGTCTGGTCCAGCCTCTGAGCACAGTGCAGTGTCTGCTCCAGCCTCTGAGCACAATCCAGTGCCTGCTCCAACACCTGAGCACAGTCCAGTGTCTGCTCTAGCCTCTGAGCACAGTCCAGTGTCTGCTCCAACACCTGAGCACAGTCCAGTGTCTGCTCCAACACCTGAGCACAGTCCAGTGTCTGCTCCAACCCTGAGCACTGTCCAGTGTCTGCTCCAACACCTGAGCACAGTCCAGTGTCTGGTCCAGCCTCTGAGCACAGTCCAGTGTCGACTCCAACTCCTGAGCACAGTCCAGTGTCTGCTCCAGCCTCTGAGCCCAGTCCAGTGTCTGCTCCAACACCTGAGCACAGTCCAGTGTCTGCTCCAACACCTGAGCACAGTCCAGTGTCTGCTCCAACACCTGAGCACAGTCCAGTGTCTGCTCCAACACCTGAGCACAGTCCAGTGTCTGCTCCAACACCTGAGCACAGTCCAGTGTCTGCTCCAACCCCTGAGCACAGTCCAGTGTCTGCTCCAACACCTGAGCACAGTCCAGTGTCTGCTCCAGCCTCTGAGCACAATCCAGTGCCTGCTCCAGCACCTGAGCACAGTCCAGTGTCTGCTCCAGCCTCTGAGCACAGTCCAGTGTCTGCTCCAACACCTGAGCACAGTCCAGTGTCTGCTCCAACACCTGAGCACAGTCCAATGTCTGCTCCAACACCTGAGCACAGTCCAGTGTCTGCTCCAACCCTGAGCACAGTCCAGTGTCTGCTCCAACACCTGAGCACAGTCCAGTGTCTGGTCCAGCCTCTGAGCACAGTGCAGTGTCTGCTCCAACACCTGAGCGCAGTCCAGTGTCTGCTCCAGCCTCTGAGCCCAGTCCAGTGTCTGCTCCAACACCTGAGCACAGTCCAGTGTCTGCTCCAACACCTGAACACAGTCCAGTGTCTGCTCCAACACCTGAGCACAGTCCAGTGTCTGCTCCAACACCTGAGCACAGTCCAGTGTCTGCTCCAACACCTGAGCACAGTCCAGTGTCTGCTCCAGCCTCTGAGCACAGTCCAGTGTCTGCTCCAACACCTGAGCCCAGTCCAGTGTCTGCTCTAACCCCTGAGCACAGTCCAGTGTCTGCTCCAGCCTCTGAGCACTGTCCAGTGTCTGTTCCAATCCCTGAGCACTGTCCAGTGTCTGTTCCAACACCTGAGCACTGTCCAGTGTCTGCTCCAGCCTCTGAGCACAGTCCAGTGTCTGCTCCAACACCTGAGAACAGTCCAGTGTCTGCTCCAGCACCTGAGCACAGTCCAGTGTCTGCTCCAACACCTGAGCACAGTCCAGTGTCTGCTCCAGCCTCTGAGCACAGTCCAGTGTCTGCTCCAACACCTGAGCCCAGTCCAGTGTCTGCTCCAACCCCTGAGCACAGTCCAGTGTCTGCTCCAACACCTGAGCACAGTCCAGTGTCTGCTCCAACACCTGAGCACATTCCAGTGCCAGCTCCAGCCCCTGAGCACAGTCAAGTGTCAACTCCAACTCCTGAGCACAAGTCCAGTGTCGACTCCAACCCCTGAGCACAGTCTAGAGCCAGCTCCAGCCTCTGAGCACAATCCAGTGTCTGCTCTAACCCTGAGCACAGTCCAGTGTCTGCTCCAACACCTGAGCACAGTCCAGTGTCTGCTCCAACACCTGAGCACAGTCCAGTGTCTGCTCCAACTCCTGAGCACAGTCCAGTATCTGCTCCAACTCCTGAGCACAGTCCAGTGTCTGCTCCAACTCCTGAGCACAGTCCAGTGTCTGCTCCAACTCCTGAGAACAGTCCAGTGTCTGCTCCAACCCCTGAGCACAGTCCAGTGTCTGTTCCAACACCTGAGCCCAGTCCAGTGTCTGCTCCAACACCTGAGCACATTCCAGAGCCAGCTCCAGCCCCTGAGCACAGTCAAGTGTCGACTCCAACCCCTGAGCACAGTCCAGTGTCGACTCCAACCCCTGAGCACAGTCCAGAGCCAGCTCCAGCCCCTGAGCACAATCCAGTGTCTGCTCTAACCCCTGAGCACAGTCCAGTGTCTGCTCCAACACCTGAGCACAGTCAAGTGTCTGCTCCAACCCCTGAGCACAGTCCAGTGTCTGCTCCAAGCCCCTGAGCACAGTCCAGTGTCTGCTCCAACCCCTGAGCACAGTCTAGAGCCAGCTCCAGCCCCTGAGCACAGTCCAGTGTCTGCTCCAACACCTGAGCACTGTCCAGTGTCTGCTCTAGCCCCTGAGCACTGTCCAGTGTCTGCTACAACACCTGAGCCCAGTCCAGAGCCAGCTCCAGCCCCTGAGCACAATCCAGTGTCTGCTCCAACCCCTGAGCACAGTCCAGTGTCTGCTCCAACCCCTGAGCACAGTCTAGAGCCAGCTCCAGCCCCTGAGCACAGTCCAGTGTCTGCTCCAACACCTGAGCACTGTCCAGTGTCTGCTCTAGCCCCTGAACACTGTCCAGTGTCTGCTCCAACACCTGAGCACATTCCAGAGCCAGCTCCAGCCCCTGAGCACAGTTCAGTGTCGACTCCAACCCCTGAGCACAGTCTAGAGCCAGCTCCAGCCCCTGAGCACAGTCCAGTGTCTGCTCCAATCCCTGAGCACTGTCCAGTGTCTGCTCCAACACCTGAGCACAGTCCAGAGCCAGCTCCAGCCCCTGAGCACAGTACAGAGCCAGCTCCAGCCCCTGAGCACAGTCCAGTGTCTGCTCCAACACCTGAACACTGTCCAGTGTCTGCTCCAATCCCTGAGCACAGTCCAGTGTCTGCTCCAACCCCTGAGCACAGTCCAGTGTCTGCTCCAACACTTGAGCACAGTCCAGTGTCTGCTCCAACCTGAGCCCAGTCCAGTGTCTGCTCCAACACCTGAGCACAGTCCAGTGTCTGCTCCAGCCTCTGAGCACAGTCCAGTGTCTGCTCCAGCCTCTGAGCACAGTCCAGTGTCTGCTCCAGCCTCTGAGCACAGTCCAGTGTCTGCTCCAGCCTCTGAGCACAGTCCAGTGTCTGCTCCAGCCTCTGAGCACAGTCCAGTGTCTGCTCCAACACCTGAGCCCAGTCCAGTGTCTGCTCCAACACCTGAGCACAGTCCAGTGTCTGCTCCAACACCTGAGCACAGTCCAGTGTCTGCTCCAGCCTCTGAGCACAGTCCAGTGTCTGCTCCAGCCTCTGAGCACAATCCAGTGCCTGCTCCAACACCTGAGCACAGTCCAGTGTCTGCTCCAGCCTCTGAGCACAGTCCAGTGTCTGCTCCAACACCTGAGCACAGTCCAGTGTCTGCTCCAACACCTGAGCACAGTCCAGTGTCTGCTCCAACCCCTGATCACTGTCCAGTGTCTGCTCCAACACCTGAGCACAGTCCAGTGTCTGGTCCAGCCTCTGAGCACAGTGCAGTGTCTGCTCCAACACCTGAGCGCAGTCCAGTGTCTGCTCCAGCCTCTGAGCACAGTCCAGTGTCTGCTCCAACACCTGAGCACAGTCCAGTGTCTGCTCCAACACCTGAACACAGTCCAGTGTCTGTTCCAACACCTGAGCACAGTCCAGTGTCTGCTCCAACACCTGAGCACAGTCCAGTGTCTGCTCCAACACCTGAGCACAGTCCAGTGTCTGCTCCAACCCCTGAGCACAGTCCAGTGTCTGCTCCAACACCTGAGCACAGTCCAGTGTCTGCTCCAGCCTCTGAGCACAATCCAGTGCCTGCTCCAACACCTGAGCACAGTCCAATGTCTGCTCTAGCCTCTGAGCACAGTCCAGTGTCTGCTCCAACACCTGAGCACAGTCCAGTGTCTGCTCCAACTCCTGAGCCCAGTCCAATGTCTGCTCCAACACCTGAGCACAGTCCAGTGTCTGCTTCAACACCTGATCACTGTCCAGTGTCTGCTCCAACACCTGAGCACAGTCCAGTGTCTGGTCCAGCCTCTGAGCACAGTGCAGTGTCTGCTCCAACACCTGAGCGCAGTCCAGTGTCTGCTCCAGCCTCTGAGCACAGTCCAGTGTCTGCTCCAACACCTGAGCACAGTCCAGTGTCTGCTCCAACACCTGAACACAGTCCAGTGTCTGTTCCAACACCTGAGCACTGTCCAGTGTCTGCTCCAACACCTGAGCACAGTCCAGTGTCTGCTCCAACACCTGAGCACAGTCCAGTGTCTGCTCCAGCCTCTGAGCACATTCCAGTGTCTGCTCCAACACCTGAGCACAGTCCAGTGTCTGCTCCAACCCCTGAGCACAGTCCAGTGTCTGCTCCAACACCTGAGCACAGTCCAGTGTCTGCTCCAACACCTGAACACAGTCCAGTGTCTGCTCCAACACCTGAGCACAGTCCAGTGTCTGCTCCAGACACCTGAGCACAGTCCAGTGTCTGCTCCAACACCTGAGCACAGTCCAGTGTCTGCTCCAGCCTCTGAGCACATTCCAGTGTCTGCTCCAACACCTGAGCACAGTCCAGTGTCTGCTCCAGCCTCTGAGCACAGTCCAGTGTCTGCTCCAACACCTGAGAACAGTCCAGTGTCTGCTCCAACACCTGAGCACAGTCCAGTGTCTGCTCCAACACCTGAGCACAGTCCAGTGTCTGGTCCAGCCTCTGAGCACAGTGCAGTGTCTGCTCCAACACCTGAGCCAGTCCAGTGTCTGCTCCAGCCTCTGAGCCCAGTCCAGTGTCTGCTCCAACACCTGAGCACAGTCCAGTGTCTGCTCCAACACCTGAGCACAGTCCAGTGTCTGCTCCAACACCTGAGCACAGTCCAGTGTCTGCTCCAACACCTGAGCACAGTCCAGTGTCTGCTCCAGCCTCTGAGCACAGTCCAGTGTCTGCTCCAACACCTGAGCACAGTCCAGTGTCTGCTCCAGCCCCTGAGCACAGTCCAGTGTCTGCTCCAGCCCAGCACAGTCCAGTGTCTGCTCCAACCCCTGAGCACAGTCCAGAGCCAGCTCCAGCCCCTGAGCACAGTCCAGTGTCGACTCCAACTCCTGAGCACAAGTCCAGTGTCTAGTCCAACACCTGAGCACAGTCCAGTGTCTGCTCCAACTCCTGAGCACAGTCCAGTGTCTGCTCCAACTCCTGAGCACAGTCCAGTGTCTGCTCCAACTCCTGAGCACAGTCCAGTGTCTGCTCCAACACCTGAGCACAGTCCAGTGTCTGCTCCAACACCTGAGCACAGTCCAGTGTCTGTTCCAATCCCTGAGCACTGTCCAGTGTCTGCTCCAACACCTGAGCACAGTCCAGTGTCTGCTCCAGCCTCTGAGCACAGTCCAGTGTCTGCTCCAACACCTGAGAACAGTCCAGTGTCTGCTCCAGCCTCTGAGCACAGTCCAGTGTCTGCTCCAACACCTGAGAACAGTCCAGTGTCTGCTCCAGCCTCTGAGCACAGTCCAGTGTCTGCTCAACACCTGAGCACAGTCCAGTGTCTGCTCCAACACCTGAGCACAGTCCAGTGTCTGTTCCAATCCCTGAGCACTGTCCAGTGTCTGCTCCAACTCCTGAGCACAGTCCAGTGTCTGCTCCAGCCTCTGAGCACAATCCAGTGTCTGCTCCAGCACCTGAGAACAGTCCAGTGTCTGCTCCAGCCTCTGAGCACAGTCCAGTGTCTGCTCCAGCCTCTGAGCACAGTCCAGTGTCTGCTCCAACACCTGAGCACAGTCCAGTGTCTGCTCCAACACCTGAGCACAGTCCAGTGTCTGGTCCAACACCTGAGCACTGTCCAGTGTCTGCTCCAACTCCTGAGCACAGTCCAGTGTCTGCTCCAACTCCTGAGCACAGTCCAGTGTCTGCTCCAACTCCTGAGCACAGTCCAGTGTCTGCTCCAACACCTGAGCACAGTCCAGTGTCTGCTCAACACCTGAGCACTGTCCAGTGTCTGTTCCAATCCCTGAGCACTGTCCAGTGTCTGTTCCAACACCTGAGCACTGTCCAGTGTCTTCTCCAACCTCTGAGCACAGTCCAGTGTCTGGTCCAACACCTGAGAACAGTCCAGTGTCTGCTCCAGCCTCTGAGCACAGTCCAGTGTCTGCTCCAACACCTGAGAACAGTCCAGTGTCTGCTCCAGCCCCTGAGCACAGTCCAGTGTCTGCTCCAACACCTGAGCACAGTCCAGTGTCTGCTCCAACACCTGAGCACAGTCCAGTGTCTGTTCCAATCCCTGAGCACTGTCCAGTGTCTGCTCCAACTCCTGAGCACAATCCAGTGTCTGCTCCAACACCTGAGAACAGTCCAGTGTCTGCTCCAGCCTGAGCACAGTCCAGTGTCTGCTCCAGCCTCTGAGCACAGTCCAGTGTCTGCTCCAACGCCTGAGCACATTCCAGAGCCAGCTCCAGCCCCTGAGAACAGTCCAGTGTCTGCTCCAGCCTCTGAGCACAGTCCAGTGTCTGCTCCAGCCTCTGAGCACAGTCCAGTGTCTGCTCCAACACCTGAGCACAGTCCAGTGTCTGTTCCAATCCCTGAGCACAGTCCAGTGTCTGCTCCAGCCCTGAGCACAGTCCAGTGTCTGCTCCAACACCTGAGCACAGTCCAGTGTCTGTTCCAATCCCTGAGCACAGTCCAGTGTCTGCTCCAGCCTCTGAGCACAGTCCAGTGTCTGCTCCAACACCTGAGCACAGTCCAGTGTCTGCTCCAATCCCTGAGCACAGTCCAGTGTCTGCTCCAGCCTCTGAGCACAGTCCAGTGTCTGTTCCAATCCCTGAGCACAGTCCAGTGTCTGCTCCAATCCCTGAGCACAGTCCAGTGTCTGTTCCAACCCCTGAGCACAGTCCAGAGCCAGCTCCAGCCCCAGAGCACTGTCTAGTGTCTGGTCCAACACCTGAGCACATATCTTCGTGTTCAAGACTGTTGAAACGGATTCCAGCTCCTTTCCCCACTGCGTTGTCACCCAGAACAACCAGTGGAAGAAGTCTTCACCGTCGGACTGCTTACTCAACCACGTGGAACGAGTATATCATAACCAAACCTCTTTCTAGAGACCTTAGCATTGTTGTTTATTATCAGTATATGATTTCCTAATTTACATTAGAGGTAATATAACTGATGCTAGTTAATAACAACTAATTGTTCGTTTATTTGTTTGATGCATAATAAGGTTCTTCACCTTAGTTTTAGAGAAACAACAGTTTATATTTCCAGAAGATAACTCTTCCATAGCCACACTCAACTTAATCACATGTATTTTATGCATCTTATGCACTTTATTCCTTTATCACTCATTGTATTCATTTAGAAGTTGTGTGTTATTCTTGTTTATCTTTTGTTAATAAAATCTATTTTATTACAATTGTGTCTTCCTTGTGCTGATACTACAGAAGAGGCTCTACAAGTTAGAAATCTCACTAATCTTTCAGATAAATCTGCTGACCAACTCTCCTCACTTTACATTCATTCTAAATGATTGGACAGCCTCCTATTTAGAGTGATTTCATACAGTCAAAAGGTAATAGACCTTGACTATTGTCCCAAACTAAGAGAGGGGGAAGGTGGTCATCTGATGTACTCATAACCACACCTTAAGTGACGTGTGATCCAAAAATCACAACGTCAGCAGTGACGTGAGTACCAATCACTACCTTACTTGGCGTCCCTGGGTGGCCCCGAGTAAAATTATTACAAAAGCTCCTCGTCACGCCACAAAGGCCCATCAAAGCTCCTCGCTTCCCAGCCAGCCCTCCATACATTCTCAAGCCAGCCTCACATCCAGACGTTCTCAAGTCAGTCGGCCCTCCAGACGTTCTAAAGCCAGCCACCCATCCAGATGTTCTCAACCCAGCCGACCCTCCAGACATTTTTCCAGGGGTCTGCTCGGATGTGGTGGTCTTCTGCTCCGCCCTGGGAGTCTTCAAGCTCTGCCCTGCATCCTAGAATGTCTGCTGGGGATTCTACCCTCTTCTCCACCCAGCCTCCTTCCAATCCCCTATTGAATATTGTGTTTTGGAGCATCTGAAATACGCTTATAGAGGAGGGTTTCTGTCAAGATCACACCGGTTCTCCTTCCCTCACACACACACACACACACACACACACGTAGGACTCATCATCATCCCTCATGGTTCTCACCTGCACTCAGTCAGCCATCATCACCCACACCTGCCATTGATTCACCTCATCAAGACACACATAACCACTTACCTTGCCTAGCCTAATTGTCTGGTCTCATTACTCTCTACCTGGTGTATGGACTTACCTGACTGCTTACATGCCTTGTGGATACTCACCCTTTGAGATCATCATCATTATCTTCCTTGCATTGCCAATCTTTATTTATGCATACCTACAAAGGACAAAGAGACTTTCAAGTACCATCTAAGTGGTGACTCAGTGCCTTCTCTGATACTGTTGGCTTACCTGATACATTCCTTGTGTTACACTGTATTCAGTACAAATTCTGCTACCAAAATATGTGAGCAGCATGTATGTAAATGTTTTTAGTTTGGAGAAAATTATGTTTATGTGTGGTAAGTTAAAAAAAAAATCACTAAAGCCATAAAACCCATACTGAATATTTGTTCACAAGACTTTTGAGAAATGGATCTTATAGCTAGAACTTTTGCGTTTAAAACAATGTGAAAATCATCCTGCCCAAATTAAACAATATATTGATTTAAAATGTATAAGACATGTTTTGTGTCACAAAGGCTGTATGCATGGAGGCGTGAATGATCATGGATATTGATGTATTTCACACCTGGAAAGACAAAGACCCTCCCCTAATTCCCTATCAGCTGAATAGGACTAAAACAACGAATGGCTTTTTGATTGTTTCTATTTTATTTACAACACAACATAATCCAAATATACCTAACGAAGGACATTATAAAGCACACTAATCTAGTAGTATTCCACAGTAAACACTGGTCTCAACCTTCCAATATTCATCATGTTACAGTGTAAACACTTCTATATCATATTGTGTTAAATATAACAGAGCATAATAACATCCTTGTGTTGTACAACATTTAGATTTATTTAGACATTTAGCAATGAAAGGTTGCTTACCTGCCTGTATTACCTATTTCATATTTCTCAGAAATGTTAGGTATCCCCTGTTAAATTCTGATGCTTTTCTGTGTTTCTTCTGTGGATTTACATCCTTTGAGGCTTTAGTCCAATAGTGTGCTCATTAGGATAAAACGTATGGGTTATCGTGTGTTTACTTCAAATATATTCAGAGAGGAATATTTCCCCAAATAAGGGGATGATGTGAGCATGTGATTTGTTTCATTCATACTCGACACCAGAGGGCGCCCTCGTGCAGAAAGTCCCCAAGTGAGACCCATAGAAGTAGGGATAGACATTCCAGGAAATCCCTAATATGGGCAAAGCCATCCAGCTATCACTTTAGCTCAATAAAATGTAGATAGAGATGTTTTGACTGATTAAACATGAAGAGATTTAACACACGGTTGTGACCGTATATGGTTTATCTGTGTTTTTGATGCCATCATGGTTATTTTCATAAGGATAATGTACATAGTCTTATCACTGTATAGAATACTATAAAATATTATAATTTCTTCCTTATTTTGGGATAAGAAGCCACATCAGTTCACAGAAGGAAGTTATTGAAAAATATGCTGTTATTCTCATAAATTGTATTTTGACGTTGTGCTAAGCTAAAAACGGTTCGCGTTTCATTAATTTTTTTTCCATGAATCTGTATCATTGATTTAATTAATTCTGACAAATTTGACAACAAGCTGCCAAATGTTTTCTCTCAAATGAGTCTACAATGTTTAAAGGCTTCATGAAATATGTATTTTAATAGCCATATCTTCAGACTTGTTCGACAGGTCAGCAGGTGAAGGCATTGGTTGTGTTGTTAAAGCTCAGGTATAATACTCTCTGCTCTGGCTGTATCTGAGACAGTCAAAGAGAAGCCAGAGACAGTCTCGAGTCTCAGGTGTTGTAATTGTTGTAAGCAATGGTGGGGTTTATTGGCTGAGAAGAAGACAGCTACACAAAATAAAGTAAAGATGAATTTGATTACATTGTTTTTTTCAAGGTTTCTATCAAATTAATAGTGCAGTCTTTAGGCTAGGATAACCGTGGAGTGAAAAATCTGATATTGTGACTGCCCTACCACACACACACACACACACACGCACGCACCACGCACACACACACACACACACACACTCACACACACACACACACACACACACACACACACACACACACACACACACACACACACACACACACACACACACACACACACACACACACACACACACACACACGCACACACACACACACACACACACACACACACACACACACACACACACACACACACACACACACACACACACACACACACACACACACACACACACACACACACACACACACACACACACACACACACACACACACACACACACACACACACACACACACACACACACACACACACACACACACACACACACACACACACACACACACACACACACACACACACACACACACACACACACACACACACACACACACATACACACACACACACACACACACACACACACACACACACACACACACACACACACACACACACACACACACACACACACACACACACACACACACACACACACACACACACACACACACACACACACACACACACACACACACACACACACACACACACACACACACACTCAGTGTGTCAGAGATTCACTGTAGCGTTGATGTGAGTTTGTTCATGAGAAGCTCTCTGTGCGGCGGGCGTGAGTGTGTGATATTAGGTGACTGGTCATTTAGGGTCACTGCTTGTTCTGGTCATCAAGTGTCACTCATGGGTGACTGTAGTGTGTCAGGGTCAAAGATCAAGTGTGTGTGTCTGTGTCTGTCAGTAGATTCATCTGGTCTACAAAATCTCATTTTACACATGGCCTGATTATTAGACCAATGCGATTGTGTGTGTGTGTGTGTGTGTGTGTGTGTGTGTGTGTGCTCAGCAGGATGAAAACACACCTAACCCAAACTACAGCAAAAATAACTACAAACACACTTACAACAATGCTAGTGTGTTCTGGGCTGTTGCTATGGTGCTCTGTGTAGTTGCCATGGTGATGTCAGTTGTTTTAAGGTGTAAAGACACAATCTTTAAGTGTTTAGGAGAAATATCTCGTCTGGGGTGACTGACACACATCTCTGGCTCACTCCTCTTCCTACAGGCGCAGACGCAGGTGAGCGCGTGTCGTGCCGAGAGCCCCGGGCACACATTAGCTGCTCATATTAATTGTCATGTTTGATTGCAGGTTATTAGTGCGGCTGCATTGTTGTTGTTTGTAAACAGGCACGCAGGTAATGCACCAATGATCGTGGTGCTCGGCCCATCTGCTCCCGCAGCACACACACACACACACACACACACACATGCATATTCCGTGTGTTGTGTTCTCTAATAGGTTTCCCCAGCTGTTTCTATTCCTGCCGCTCTCACGGGTCGAGCATTTGCCTCTTGGCTTGCACCCAAAGTCTCGTTCAGAGCGCTGATAAACACGAGAGCTCTCGTCCCGCGGTGGACCCGGTCCCACACCGGATCAGGTGCTGCAGGTGTGTGTCCGCCGTCTCACAGGCTTCAGAGCCGATTGTTCACGGTTGTAATTACATGTGCATTAATTGATAAGGTGGAAAAGCGGCATTGATTTGGTGTCAGAGACGCAGATCTGAAGCACACGGCGACTGTAATGACCTCTCAGTTCTGCACTGACAACTTCAGTTTCACAACACGTCCACTTCCAAACAACCGACAACTCTCTCTCTCACACACACACACACACACATGATGTTTTATGTTATGTTTTATGGGGACATTCCATAGGCGTAATGCATTTTATATACAAAACC
Source organism: Gobiocypris rarus (assembly GCA_023029165.1). Classification (NCBI taxonomy): domain Eukaryota; kingdom Metazoa; phylum Chordata; class Actinopteri; order Cypriniformes; family Gobionidae; genus Gobiocypris; species Gobiocypris rarus. The sequence continues at coordinate 39,987,572 of CM040921.1, read as the reverse complement.
TATCCCCTACACTGCCCCTAAACCTACCCATCTCACACACACACACACACACACACACATTTTCATTTTTACATTTTCAAAAAATCTTTGTGATTTATAAGATGTTTTCTCATGGGGACCAAAAATGTCCCCACAAGGACAAGGATTTTGGATATTGCCATCTTTGTGGGGACATTTTGTCCCCATACCGTAGGGATTATTACAGTCCACACACACACACACACACACACCCCATCATTCATTAAAACAGGCAGGCCTTTATTTCAAAAATAAACTCATTCGGTAATGATTTATAATCTTGTTTCCTCATGGGGACTCAATTTAGGGCCCACAGAGACACAGTCCCCATTAGTGTGTGTGTGTGTGTGTGTGTGTGTGTGTGTGTGTGTGTGTGTGTGTGTGTGTGTGTGTGTGTGTGTGTGTGTGTGTGCTCAGGTCCCCACTCAGGACAAGAAAACATGAAAACACACACACGCACGCACCCAAAACTATTTCACATTTCAATTTTGTGCAGCCTTTGCTCAGTGTTTTGTGTGTGTGCAGTGCTCAGTCCTGCAAAATCAAAAATTCATCCATAAAGACAAGACTCAAGACTCAAACTCTCTCTTCTTCTTTAAGAGACATCTGGATCTAAAATCTTGATAGCGTTCAGGAATGGGTTATGCAGTCAGTTTGTAAAGAGAATGGGAAACACACATGAGTTACATTAGAATTAAGCAAAAACATATGAGGTTGTGTTATATTATGAATTATATTGTGAACACACAGTTCTTTAATTTATAAGATAAGATATTTATATACGGTCAGATGTTATATAATGTGAACACAGAAGTACAGAAGAGGCAGTGCCATGGGACTCCTTATCCCAACACATCAAAACATGTACAGCAATCAAAGGAAAACTCCTTTATTTTATTGTAGTTTTGATAAATAAAATCTGATAGTTTCTGTGGATAAAGCTGTGTTTGTGCATGAGCCGGTGCGTCCTGTAGATGGCGCTGTACTCTACACTTCCACACCCCTCTCTCTCTCTCTCTCTCTCTCTCTCTCTCTCTCTCTCTCTCTCTCTCTCTCTCTCTCTCTCTCTCTCTCTCTCTCTCTCTCTCTCTCTCTCTCTCTCTCTCTCTCTCTCTCTCTCTCTCTCTCTCTCTCTCTCTCTCTCTCTCTCTCTCTTTCTCTCTTTCTCACAGTGGCTCTTTTGTTGCGTTCTGTTGTTCTCAGTTCTCATTCTATTTATGTTAATACAGCAAGTTCATGCCGTGGTGATGTGTGTGCGAGTGTGTGTGTGTGTGTGTGTGAGTGTGTGACTGTGTGTGACTGTGTGTGTGTGTGTGTGTGTGTGTGTGTGTGTGTGTGTGTGTGTGTGTGTGTGTGTGTGTGTGTCAAGAGGGGGTCAGCATTTGTGTTTAGAGACAATTCCCATGACATTCTCTGGCTTTGTAGAGCCATGGAAAGTTTCTTCCCAGGATCACATAATCCTGCCAAGTTCCACAATCTCCTCTAACACCACACACACACACACACACACACACACACACACACACACACACACACACACACACACACACACACACACACACACACACACACACACATGGGCCGGAGAGACCTGATGTAGTGTGTGTGTGTGTGTGTGTGTGTGTGTGTGTGTGTGTGTGTGTGTGTGTGTGTCAGGACTGAAGAGCTGCAACCAAAGAAAATAAATGATGTGAGCCCCAGTTTAAAGCAATCATAAAGTTCTGCCTGGCACATGAGAGACATATTTAACACTGTTTAGAGACATCGATCTGAAGTCAAAGAAAAAATGTATCACTATAGAACTGATACAGTTAATGACTGTAAATGTCAGATTAATATTATAATTTATAATATATACATACAGAGAATATAGAAATAGGGTTAGCGTTAGGTTAGCTAACCCATAGACTGCAGCTGATCAGAGTTTAAACTCTCCGTCTCTATCTGAGTCTTGCTCTCCAAATCGTGTTTGTTATAATAATGACACACACACACACACACACACACACACACACACACACACACACACACACACACACACACAGTGGACAGATGATGGAGAGATGTAAAATACCAAACGCACTCCATAAAGCATCACAACAGTAGTTCACACACTGTGGGACTGGGCCTAAATCACGGCCGTTAGACAGCGATGGCATCACGCGTGTCATGACCAATTGTTACTTTCAAAACATGCATTAAATATATATATGAAAAAGGAAAGCAGGGATATTCTTCAAACTTTTGTGTTTCAAAAAGAAGAAAAATAAGGAGCCCATAATTACCTGCATTTCTTTCACACACACGGGTCACTTAGTGTGATTTATAAGATGTTTTCCTCATGGGGACCAAAAAAATGTCCCCACAAGGACAAGGATTTTGGATATTGCCATCTTTGTGGGGACATTTTGTCCCCATACCGTAGGGATTACCAGTCCACACACACACACACACATACACACACGAGAGCAGCATATGTTCTAACTGACCAATGACAGGTAACGCTGTGTGTGTGTGTGTGTGTGTGTGTGTGTGTGTGTGTGTGTGTGTTTGAGTTTATTCACAGCAGGTAAACTTTAAACAGCTGTGTGATGGTGAGGTTTACTCTGACTTCCTTCTCTTTTAGCCTAACATAAACTGCTGATACGATCAACAGACACCCGAACACATGGACAGGAAGCGTCAGGTTGGTACCTTTAACCCTCGCCACTCAGAAACTGCTTTTACTGCGTATACAGAGTCTTATTCTGCAAACAACGGAAGACTTAAACATCTCATCGTGCATACCAGCCTGTGGAATTATCCGAGGATGATATTGATTGATCGCAGCTTTGTTTAAAACATCACCGTTCCTTCAGGCTCGTCCACGAGCTCAGGGACCTGCGTCTGAACAGCTCTGCCGGGGATCCTGCGCTTCCTGTCAGGAAGACTGCAGATACTGAGGAAGGGCAGCTGAATATCAATGACCCGCACTCTCCACGCCCGCGTCCCCCAGGGCTCGGTGCGGGGCCCGCTCCCGATCCTCCTCACGCTCTTCTCATGACCCGGACCTCACTGAGGAGTTGCTGAGCTCATGGTTTGGGAGGGCCTGATCACAGATAATGGTGAGAAGGTCTTTCATGACAGTCTCACAGTAACTCACCAAACAGGAAGAATCCCAATCCCACACAATTAATCAGTGGAGACGGTAAGAAACTTCACAAAGTACCTTAGAGTCCAAATCACAGAGAGCATAGACCACACACACAGTCTTGTGTAGAGCTTTGACGAGAGTGGAGATACAGATTCACACTGAAGTCCATTCGGGCCAATAACACGTTCAGAGCGGAAGGGAAGTCTCAAGTCTTATGTTTTATTTAGAGGATACTGCAGTCATAGGCGGAGGATGAACCAACTCTAGGGTAGAGCTAGATGTGATTCCTCTTTAAAAACACATTTAAATACAATGTCATGAAATAGTTACGCGTCTCCTACCATCAACCCTACACATCCCAGTATAAACGCTCTTGTTATTGTTCACAGACCACTATAACATGAACAGGCAAGCATGGCAGCCGGTGCGAATAATACATAGCCTGGCCATTGCCTAACCTATAACACCGTGAGCCAGACGCGACTGCGAGACACGACACAGCCAATCAGAACAGCGTGTGGGCGGGCTCTCGCCCCAGAGATTCATCTGAACGGCACTCGCATAATCAAATTCACAAACATTACACCATTGAAAGATTCCTAACATACATCCCGAGTCACCAAATCAATCTGTGTCATGGAATATACTCATATACAGTTTGAATGTTCTTGTTTCTGTTTGTTCTGAGATCTGAGTGAATTATCCATCGCTGCTTTTAGTTGGTTTATCTGAGCACTAAATGATATTCAAAGTCACATGACACGCTTTTACCATTACTAAAGCACATACACACTGCCTGAGATTATCATTGTGTTAATCCAGCCGCAACGTCACAGAAATAGAAACCGCTTCTAAAATACACTGCAAATTATTTGGTTCTTACCAAGAAAAAAAGCATAGATTTAGAAGTGTTAGATAATTTATCTTATTTTAGGTGTTCATTTTTACACTATAATCTTAAATTATCTTTTTTTTTTTTTGTCTCAAATAGGCAGGGAATCTTAAAATAAGATATATTACATCTCTCCCCCAAATTCTCATCAAAATAAATCTTGATTTAAGAGTCAGTAACAAACTCAAGTTGCTTGATTCAAGAGCATCTGGAAGAGTCTATCATTGCTCTGAGTAGGCTCAGGATAAACCAGCTTGAGCTCACTCATTCACTGAAAAAATACTCTTCTTATTTTGTATTTCTTTTCTTGTTTCCAGTCCAAATATCTAAAAATTCTTAAATCAAAGATGCTTTTACTAGACAAGTAAAGTGACAAGATATTTTTTCTTGTTTTCTTGAAAAATAAAATCAAAATGAAGTGAGTTTTTGCTTAAAACAAGCAAAACTATCTGCCAGCGGGGTGAGAAATATAATCTTGTTTCTTGCTCCTGTCCCAAACAGAAATAAGATTATTTTTCTCACACCACTGGCAGATCATTTTCCTTGTTTTAAGCAAAAACTCACTTCATTTTGATTTTATTTCCAAGAAAACAAGAAAAATATCTCATGTCACTTTACTTATCTAGTAAAAGCATCTTGAATTAGATTTAGAGTAGAAACAAGACAAAAATGACCAAGTAAGAAGAGCATTTTTTGCTGTGTTCTTCACTAATACTGAGCATTCTTTTTCTAGATTTAATATATATATATATATATATTACTAATCTTTAGATGATTTTGCTAAAAGTAAGAGAGCAAAATATGTAATTGCTTATATTTAATATATTTCACTTATTTTGAGGCTGTAAAAAGATCAAATTTAAGTAAAGCATTTTCGGTTTATTTTAAGTCTTCCAAATACTTCTCTAGACACGCTTATTTCTAGATTTAATCATCTAAAATCCTGTCAGATGAAAAGATCTCGCTGCATTGACAGATAACTTCACTTGTGTTGAGTACCTTTTCCTCAGATTTAGAGTTTTTATCTTGTTTTTTAGACACTCCTCTTAGGACAACATCTCTCATGAACAAGGAAAATATTCCTTTTATCGCATTGCGTCGCGTGTAGTTAGGACACGGTGTAATGCAGAAAAACATACATGTTTTCTTCAAAGTCTGAATGGATTATCGCCTAGAAAGCGTGCATAAAAGTGCTCCCTAAACTGTCACTCATCTAAATTCATCACGATCCCACAAAGTTCTGCTAATCGATTAAGCCGACTGTACGATGGATGTCTTATATAGACTACGTAATGTCTACACGTCTGTCACAAGTTAAATATAACTATCTCAGCAAGAAATCATCAGATGTGTGATTATTGGCTACATTGCTCAACACTGCAAAAATGCGTTGTAAATAGAAAAGCCTATTCATATATCAGTGTTTCTGATGAGCGAGTCTTCACACTGAACTAATCTCTGGTGTTTCAGGGTAATCTGGACGCTTCTGATTGGCCAATGCATTCATAAGCTCAACATAGTCGTGTGTGATTGGTTTTAGTGCGCAACGCTAATGCAACATGAGCAGATCTAAATTTAATGCCACAATCGGCACTTTTCAAGCATTTATGACCTGTGGCCAGGGGCTAACGCTCTGCCTATGATCGCAGTGTTTGATCGCTGAATGATTTATCGCTGCACATCATTATTGTGTTAATAATCTTGAGTCAGAATAACTTCATCTCTTCTCTGATGATGAGGGCGGGGCCACCTGTCACTCACGTGAGATCCACCAATAGCAAACCACACCCATCCAATCAGATCCCCACAGACACACTTAAGCCCCGCCCACATCTGTTCCTGAAGCGCTTCACTCGATATACGGCACACTAGAGGAGAAGAGCCCAGCGTGACTTCCCTTTCATGATGACTTTGAAATATAAAATGTATTAGTATGTGCAATAATTAACATTAGATGAATAAATGTTGTAATCACTTTACACTAGTATTGTTCATTGTTAGTTAATGATACCTTATGCATAAAACATGTTAATGAATTGGATTGTATTGTGAAGTTTTATAAAGTTATGTTCTTGTAAAGTATTTGTGACACTTTCACAAGGCAGACGAGGATGTGTCCTGTACTGGAGAAAAGGTAAATACAGTGAGCAAAAAACTGAAGTTTGATTATGTGTATAAAACACACTCAAACACACACACACACACACACACACACACACACACACACACACACACACACACACACACACACACACACACACACACACACACACACACACAGGTTTTGTTCTGTAGCATCAAAGCCACGAACCTGACAGCACTCTGCAAATACAATGTGTTTAAAATAAACCGGCTTTAGAAATATTCACACAGACCGGAGGGTTTTCAAGGTGTTTTACCAGGGGAACTGCACTTCAGATACATCACCACCCCCACACACACACCTACACACACACACACCCTAGGGGGATTCAAAGGTGCTTCCTGTGTAGTGAGTCAGAGGGCTCCTGGTTCGCTCCCGTCTTCCTGAGGCGTACATTAAATTACTAACGGCCATAGCAAAACACAGATGCACACACACTCACACATCAACTGACATAGCAGGCCGATAATGCCAGGTACGATTACATCACCGACTGCCCACAACCACAGCGGCCACAGAGACCATCAGCCCCGCGGCTCTCTGATCGGAGCTGACCACATACACACACACACACACACACACACACACACACACACACACACAGACAGACACTCACTGCACACACACACACACACACACACACACACACACACACACACACACACACACAGTGTGTGTGTGTGTGTGTGTGTATGCAGTGAGTGTGTGTGTGTGTGTGTGTGTGTGTGTGTGTGTGTGTGCAGAGTGTGTGTGTGTGTGTGTGTGTGTGTGTGAGTGTGTGTGATGGGTAGGTTTAGGGGCAGGGGCAGTGTAGGGGATAAAAATACAGTTTGTACAGTATAAAATGCATTACGTCTATGGAATGTCCCCACATTTCACAAAAACAAACGTGTGTGTGTGTGTGTGTGTGTGTGTGTGTGTGTGTGTGTGTGTGTGTGTGTGGACTGGTAATCCTACGGTATGGGGACAAAATGTCCCTCACAAAGATGGCAATATCCAAATTTTTGTCCTTGTGGGGACATTTTTGGTCCCCATGAGAAAACATCTTATAAATCACACTAAGTGATGTTTTTGAAAAAGTAAAATGCAGCATGTCTCCTGTGATGGGTAGTGTGTGTGTGTGTGTGTGTGTGTGTGTGTGTGTGTGTGTGTGTGTGTGTGTGTGTGTGTGTGTGTGTGTGTGATGGGTAGGTTTAGGGGCAGGGGCAGTGTAGGGGGATAGAAAATACGGTTTGTACAGTATAAAATGCATTACGCCTATGGAATGTCCCCATAAAACATGGAAACACAACATGTGTGTGTGTGTGTGTGTGTGTGTGTGTGTGTGTGTGTGTGTGTGTGTGTGTGTGACAGAGAAACAGCTCAAAAGTTTCATGCAAGATCTACTGTAACTCCTTTCTGCTCTCTCTGCATTTTCAGGGAAGAAAAGACGGCTTTGCTAAAACGCTCCGCTTTCTTCAGAAAACTCTGGCAAAGCAAGTGAAACTTTTGTTTGTGATGCTGATGTTTGTGTCTTGTTAGTGTTGGTTCTGATGGGAGCCGCTGCGTCTCATCCTTTGTGAGACGAAACTCAGCGCTCAGCCGGGATTCTGAAGCGCAGTTCTGCGTCGCTGTTTATTTGATGTGACCTGAGGCAGCTCTCGATGTGCAACCCAATTTAAGAGCGGCGAGGATGGGCTTTGTGTGTGTAACTGGCCCCGCTGCCTGATCTAACGCTGTAAACATCCGTCCGGCCCGCTCTACTGTCAGAGACACGGCTCCAGCATGCTCCGCTGAGCAAACTGCAATTCAGCACGCACACACATCTCGCTCCAGATGCATGCTCTTTCTCTCTGTTTTCCCCGCTCATCAGACGACTCGCGTTCCCCTTCGCAGCACCTAAGCAAACAAATCGTGTGCGTGTCTAACAGAAAACCACTTGGGTCAAACGGACCGCAAACCGATATTTGTGCTGGCGGAGCGTCTTGTACCCGCCGGCCCCTGCGGAGAGGCTCCGTTAGCAGCGCTCCTCACCTGCCTTTACACACACACACGTCAAAGCTGAGGAGGAGCGGAAGGTGTAGCTGTCAGGATCGGAGCGGTTTAGTGTACGGCTTCATCTGCTGCGACGGAGGGGATTCTCATGCAAATACGCCAGCCAGCCTTTCCAGCCCCTAATAGCTCCTTACAAATGATGTGTCATTACAACGAGCTTTATTTAAACAAATTTAATACGTCTTTAATCAAGGAGGAGAATGTTCTCAAAGGTCACACACCAAATCAAGCGCGGGTTTGAGCTTTCAGACTATTAGCTCAAAGGGGAGGAGAGAATTATTTCATGGACAAGTCATTCTCCTTCAAGCTTTATTTACATTTTTATTCACTTATTAAATTTTATTTCATCACACACACACACACACACACACACACACACACACACACACACACACACACACACACACACACACACACACACACACACACACACACACACACACACACACATGTTGTGTTTCCATGTTTTGTGAGGACATTCCATAGGCGTAATGCATTTTATACTGTACAAACTGTATTTTCTATCCCCTACACTGCCCCTGCCCTAAACCTACACACACACACACACACACACACACACACACACACACACACACACACACACACACACACACACACACACACACACACACACACACACACACTACCCATCACAGGAGACATGCTGAATTTTTATATTTTCAAAAACATCACTTAGTGTGATTTATAAGATGTTTTCCTCATTGGGACCAAAAAATGTCCCCACAAGGACAAAAATTTGGATATTGCCATCTTTGTGGGGACATTTTGTCCCCATACTACGTGAGGGATTACCACACACACACACACACACACACACACACACACACACACACACACACACACACACACACACACACACACACATACACTCATTCATAAGTCTATCAGCACAGAAGAAAGAGGGGGTTTGTGACTCAACAAAGAGAAAAAATCTGCACACTAAACACAATATAACCAGAGAAACAGCCAAACACCAGAGAAAAACAGCCTAACACCAGAGAAACAGCCAAAACACAAACCAGAGAAACTAACACCAGAGAAACAGCCACAAACCAGAGAAATAGTAGGCCACACACCAGAGAAACAGCCAACACCAGAGAAACAGCTAAACACCAGAGAAACAGCCTAACACCAGAGAAACAGCCACACAAACCAGGAGAAACAGCCACACACCAGAGAAACAGACAAACACCAGAGAAACAGCAGAACACGACAGAGAAAACAAAACATGTTGGCACACGCTAGAAACATCCAAGAGAAGAGTGAGAAAACCAACTAGAGAAACAGCGCTCAGCCAGAGTAGAAACAGCCACACACCAGAGAAATACGCAATCCAGCCACACACCAGAGAAACAGCCTTAACATGCTCCACCAGAGAACAAACCAATTCAGCAGCCAAACACCAGAGAAACAGCCACACCTTAACACCAGAGAAACAGCCAGCGCCTAAACCAGAGAGACAACAGCTACACAACAGCCAGAAACCAGAGAAACAGCCAAACACCAGAGAAACAGCCAAACACTCCAGCCCCTGCTGGAAGGCAGCCAGCAGCGCTCTCACAGAAACCGCCAGACACACCACGAGAGAGCTGAGGAGGGCCAGAGAAACTGTCAAAACAACAGAGAAACGGCTTCACACGGAGGGGATTCTCAGAGAAACAGCCACAAACCAGAGAAAACATAGCTCCTTAACACCAGGAGAAACAGCCAGCAAACCAGAGAAACAGCCAAAGAACCAGAGAAACATGTTCTCAGGTCCACAGAACAACATCCAAACAATTATGGTTTTAGAAACAGCCAAACACCAGAGAAATGAAAGCAAACAAAGTCATTCAACTTCAGAGCTTTATTTACATTTTATTCATATTAAAACTACCCACAGAAACAGAGAAACACACACACACACACACACACACACACAGCCACACACACCACAGACACACACACACAGCACAACACACCAGAGAAACACTGTTTCCAAACACCAGAGAAACATTCCATAACACTCAGTAATGCATTTTAAACAGCCAAACATCAGTATTTTCTATCCCCTACACGCCCTGCCCTAAACCTACCACACACCAGAGAAAAACAGCCATAAAGAACACACAGAGAATACAGCCACACAACCAGAGAAACAGCTACAAACCAGAGAAACACACACACCAGGAGAAACAGCCAAACAAACCAGAGAAACTGCCAAACACCAGGAGAAAAAAACATCCAAACACCAGTGTGAGATAAGATGTTTTCCTCGTTGGGACCAAAAAACATCCAAATATCAGAGAAACACTACAATATTGCCATCTTTGAGAAACATTTTGTGTCCCACATACACTCAGAGGAGAAACAGCCACAAAACCAGAGACACAACAGCCAAACACTCAGAGAACACAGCTACCACACACCAGAGAAACTGCCAAACACCAGAGAAACAGCCAAACACCAGAGAGAGAAACAGCCAAACACCAGAGAAACAGCCAAACACCAGAGAAACAGCCAAACACCAGAGAAACAGCCAAACACCAGAGAAACAGCCAAACACCAGAGAAACATCCAAACACCAGAGAAACAGCCAAACATCAGAGAAACATCCAAACACCAGAGAAACAGCCAAACACCAGAGAAACAGCCAACACCTGAGTCTCAGGAGTTGGGATTTTTGACCACTACATTTCTTGTCCTGTAGTAAATGTGTGTGTGTGTGTGTGTGTGTGTGTCTTGTCTTGGAAACAGCCAAACATCAGAGAAACAGCCAAACACCAGAGAAACAGCCAAACACCAGAGAAACAGCCAAACACCAGAGAAACATCCAAACACCAGAGAAACAGCCAAACATCAGAGAAACAGCCACACACCAGAGAAACAGCCAAACACCAGAGAAACAGCCAAACACCAGAGAAACAGCCAAACACCAGAGAAACAGCCACACCAGAGAAACAGCCAAACACCAGAGAAACATCCAAACACCAGAGAAACAGCCAAACATCAGAGAAACATCCACACCAGAGAAACAGCCAAACACCAGAGAAACAGCCAAACACCAGAGAAACAGCCAAACACCAGAGAAACAGCCACAAACCAGAGAAACAGCTACAAACCAGAGAAACAGCCAAACACCAGAGAAACAGCCACACACCAGAGAAACATCCAAACACCAGAGAAACAGCCAAACACCAGAGAAACATCCAAAGAACCAGAGAAACAGCCACACACCAGAGAAACAGCCAAACACCAGAGAAACAGCCACAAACCAGAGAAACAGCCAAACACCAGAGAAACAGCCACACACCAGAGAAACATCCAAACACCAGAGAAACAGCCAAACACCAGAGAAACATCCAAACACCAGAGAAACAGCCAAACATCAGAGAAACAGCCAAATACCAGAGAAACAGCCACACACCAGAGAAACAGCCAAACATCAGAGAAACAGCCAAACACCAGAGAAACAGCCACACACCAGAGAAACAGCCAAACACCAGAGAAACAGCCACACACCAGAGAAACAGCCAAACACCAAAGAAACAGCCAAACACCAAAGAAACAGCCAGACACCAGAGAAACAGCCAAACACCAGAGAAACAGCCAAACACCAGAGAAACAGCCAAAGAACCAGAGAAACAGCCACACACCAGAGAAACAGCCACACACCAGAGAAACAGCCAAACACCAGAGAAACAGCCAAACACCAGAGAAACAGCCACACCAGAGAAACATCCAAACACCAGAGAAACAGCCAAAGAACCAGAGATACAGCCACACACCAGAGAAACAGCCACACACCAGAGAAACAGCCAAACACCAGAGAAACAGCCAAACACCAGAGAAACAGCCACACACCAGAGAAACAGCCAAACACCAGAGAAACAGCCAAACACCAGAGATACAGCCACACACCAGAGAAACAGCCACACACCAGAGAAACAGCCAAACACCAGAGAAACAGCCAAACACCAGAGAAACAGCCACACCAGAGAAACATCCAAACACCAGAGAAACAGCCAAACACCAGAGAAACATCCACACACCAGAGAAACAGCCAAACACCAGAGAAACAGCCAAACACCAGAGAAACAGCCACAAACCAGAGAAACATCCAAACACCAGAGAAACAGCCAAACACCAGAGAAACATCCAAACACCAGAGAAACAGCCAAACACCAGAGAAACAGCCAAACACCAGAGAAACAGCCAAACACCAGAGAAACAGCCAAACACCAGAGAAACAGCCACAAACCAGAGAAACAGCCACAAACCAGAGAAACAGCCAAACACCAGAGAAACAGCCAAACACCAGAGAAACATCCAAACACCAGAGAAACAGCCAAACACCAGAGAAACATCCAAAGAACCAGAGAAACAGCCAAACACCAGAGAAACATCCAAACACCAGAGAAACAGCCAAACCAGAGAAACAGCCACAAACCAGAGAAACAGCCACAAACCAGAGAAACTGCCAAACACCAGAGAAACATCCAAACACCAGAGAAACAGCCAAACACCAGAGAAACAGCCACAAACCAGAGAAACAGCCACACACCAGAGAAACACCCAAACACCAGAGAAACAGCCAAACACCAGAGAAACAGCCAAACACCAGAGAAACAGCCACAAACCAGAGAAACAGCCACAAACCAGAGAAACAGCCAAACACCAGAAAAACAGCCACACACCAGAGAAACAGCCAAACACCAGAGAAACAGCCAAACACCAGAGAAACATCCAAAGAACAGAGAAACAGCCACAACACCAGAGAAACATCCAAACACCAGAGAAACAGCCACAAACCAGAGAAACAGCCACAAACCAGAGAAACAGCCACAAACCAGAGAAACTGCCAAACACCAGAGAAACATCCAAACACCAGAGAAACAGCCACACACCAGAGAAACATCCAAACACCAGAGAAACAGCCAAACACCAGAGAAACAGCCAAACACCAGAGAAACAGCCACACACCAGAGAAACAGCCACACACCAGAGAAACAGCCAAACACCAGAGAAACAGCCAAACACCAGAGAAACAGCCAAACACCAGAGAAACAGCCACAAACCAGAGAAACAGCCACAACACCAGAGAAACAGCCACACACCAGAGAAACAGCCAAACACCAGAGAAACAGCCAAACACCAAAACCAGAGAGAAACAGCCACAAACCAGAGAAACAGCCAAACACCAGAGAAACATCCAAACACCAGAGAAACATCCAAACACCAGAGAAACAGCCACACACCAGAGAAACAGCCACACACCAGAGAAACATCCAAACACCAGAGAAACAGCCAAACACCAGAGAAACAGCCACACACCAGAGAAACAGCCACAAACCAGAGAAACAGCCAAACACCAGAGAAACAGCCAAACACCAAAGAAACAGCAAAACACCAGAGAAACAGCCACACACCAGAGAATCAGCCACAACACCAGAGAAACAGCCAAACACCAGAGAAACAGCCAAACACCAAAGAAACAGCCAGACACCAGAGAAACAGCCACACACCAGAGAAACAGCCACAAACCAGAGAAACAGCCAAACACCGAGAAACAGCCAAACACCAGAGAAACAGCCAAACACCAGAGAAACAGCCACACACCAGAGAAACAACCAAACACCAGAGAAACAGCCAAACACCAGAGAAACAGCCAAACATCAGAGAAACAGCCAAACACCAAAGAAACAGCCAAACACCAGAGAAACAACCAAACACCAGAGAAACAGCCAAACACCAGAGAAACAGCCAAACATCAGAGAAACAGCCAAACACCAGAGAAACAGCCACACACCAGAGAAACAGCCACACACCAGAGAAACAGCCAAACACCAGAGAAACAGCCAAACACCAGAGAAACAGCCAAACACCAAAGAAACAGCCACACACCAGAGAAACAGCCACACACCAGAGAAACAGCCAAACATCCAGAGAAACAGCCAAACACCAGAGAAACAGCCACACCAGAGAAACAGCCAAACACCAGAGAAACAGCCACACTCCAGAGAAACAGCCAAACACCAGAGAAACAGCCAAACACCAGAGAAACAGCCAAACACCAGAGAAACAGCCAAACACCAGAGAAACAGCCAAACACCAGAGAAACAGCCAAACACCAGAGAAACAGCCAAAGAACCAGAGAAACAGCCACACCAGAGAAACAGCCACACACCAGAGAAACATCCAAACACCAGAGAAACAGCCAAACACCAGAGAAACAGCCACACACCAGAGAAACAGCCACACACCAGAGAAACACACAAACACCAGAGAAAACCAGAAAACAGCCAGAAACAGAGAAACAGCCAAACACCAGAGAAACAGCCAAACACCAGAGAAACAGCCAAACACCAGAGAAACAGCCAAACACCAGAGAAACAGCCAAACACCAGAGAAACAGCCACAAACCAGAGAAACAGCCAAACACCAGAGAAACAGCCAAACACCAGAGAAACAGCCAAACACCAGAGAAACAGCCACAAACCAGAGAAACAGCCACAAACCAGAGAAACAGCCAAACACCAGAGAAACAGCCAAACACCAGAGAAACAGCCAGACACCAGAGAAACAGCCACACACCAGAGAAACAACCACACCAGAGAAACAGCCAAACACCAGAGAAACAGCCAAACATCAGAGAAACAACCAAACACCAAAGAAACAGCCAAACACCAGAGAAACAGCCAAACACCAGAGAAACAGCCAAACACCAGAGAAACAGCCAAACACCAGAGAAACAGCCAAACATCAGAGAAACAGCCAAACACCAGAGAAACAGCCACACACCAGAGAAACAGCCAAACATCAGAGAAACAGCCAAATACCAGAGAAACAGCCACACACCAGAGAAACAGCCAAACACCAGAGAAACAGCCACACCCAGAGAAACAGCCAAACACCAGAGAAACAGCCAAACACCAGAGAAACAGCCAAACACCAAAGAAACAGCCAGACACCAGAGAAACAGCCAAACACCAGAGAAACAGCCAAACACCAGAGACAGCCAAAGAACCAGATATACAGCCACACACCAGAGAAACAGCCACACACCAGAGAAACAGCCAAACACCAGAGAAACAGCCAAACACCAGAGAAACAGCCACACCAGAGAAACAGCCAAACACCAGAGAAACATCCAAACACCAGAGAAACAGCCAAACACCAGAGAAACAGCCACAAACCAGAGAAACAGCCAAACACCAGAGAAACAGCCACAAACCAGAGAAACAGCCAAACACCAGAGAAACAACCAAACACCAAAGAAACAGCCAAACACCAGAGAAACAGCCACACACCAGAGAATCAGCCACAAACCAGAGAAACAGCCAAACACCAGAGAAACAGCCAAACACCAAAGAAACAGCCAGACACCAGAGAAACAGCCACACCAGAGAAACAGCCACAAACCAGAGAAACAGCCAAACACCAGAGAAACAGCCAAACACCAAAGAAACAGCCAGACACCAGAGAAACAGCCACACACCAGAGAAACAACCAAACACCAGAGAAACAGCCAAACACCAGAGAAACAGCCAAACATCAGAGAAACAACCAAACACCAAAGAAACAGCCAGACACCAGAGAAACAGCCAAACACCAGAGAAACAACCAAACACCAGAGAAACAGCCAAACACCAGAGAAACAGCCAAACACCAGAGAAACAGCCAAACACCAGAGAAACAACCAAACACCAAAGAAACAGCCAAACACCAGAGAAACAGCCACACACCAGAGAAACAGCCACAAACCAGAGAAACAGCCAAACACCAGAGAAACAGCCAAACACCAAAGAAACAGCCAGACACCAGAGAAACAGCCACAACACCAGAGAAACAGCCAAACACCAGAGAAACAGCCAAACACCAGAGAAACAGCCAAACACCAGAGAAACAGCCACACACCAGAGAAACAGCCAAACACCAGAGAAACAGCCAAACACCAGAGAAACAGCCACACCAGAGAAACAGCCAAACACCAGAGAAACAGCCAAATACCAGAGAAACAGCCACACACCAGAGAAACAGCCAAACACCAGAGAAACAGCCACACACCAGAGAAACAGCCACACCCAGAGAAACATCCAAACACCAGAGAAACAGCCAAACACTCAATCAATCAATCAACTTTATTTATATAGCGCTTTTACAATGACGATTGTTTCAAAGCAGCTTCACAGTGTTAAACAGGACAACATTGCAACAAAATTTGATTTGGCTAGTTTAATTTGGATAGTTTATAGAATTATATATGACCAAATTAATAAATTATATTTGTATATTTAGTTGAGTAACTTGATCATAATTTGAGTGTCCCCAACTGAGTGCCAAGCCAAAGGCGACAGTGGCAAGGAACCAAAACTCCATCAGGGCATGATGGAGAAAAATAAACCTTGGGAGAAACCAGACTCAGTCGGGTGCCAGTTCTCCTCTGGCCTATTATTAACAGTGTATAATTATTACTCTGGCAACCTTGCAGGTCTTAAATCATATTAGATAGGAATATTCAAATTTTGGGTATGACGACGAGACGGGCTCATTTAGGATGGCGCGGCTCGATTACACAAGAATATGAATACTTGAAAGATCGGAGTTATTGCGCCGAGACGGGTTAATTGAGGATCACGCCCGTGAGGCGCCAATTCAGAGGAGACACTAATGGACACGGTCTCAGCAGACACTCCAGGATGAGCTGGTCGTGTCCAGATGCAGGTCCACCATCCGATCCGGACACGGCCTGATCCGCCGACTGCAGTAAACCTCGGATAAACAGAGAGACTAACATTAGTGTGGATGCTACCTTTTTTGGCGATGTAACGAGTACATCAGGTGTTGCGGAAGTGTTCGTTCCTGACCTAGTTAATGCAGCCTAATAATCAGTCATTTGATTTGAATAAAGAAAGTTAAAAATGTTCTATGTGTATGCCATAGTAAAGAGATGTGTTTTTAGTCTAGATTTAAACTGACAGAGTGTGTCTGCTTCCCGAACAATGCTAGGAAGACTGTTCCAGAGTTTAGGTGCTAAATAGAAAAGGATCGACGCCTGCAGTTGATTTAGATATTCTAGGCATTTTCAACTGGCCAGAGTTTAGAGACCGCAATTGACGTGGATGGAGTATATGCTAAGAGCTCGCTTAAGTACTGGGAGCTAAACCATTTATTGCTTTATAAGTAATAAGCAAGATTTTAAAATTTATGCGATGTTTAATAGGGAGCCAGTGCAGTGTTGACAGAACTGGACTAATATGATCGTGATTTCCTGGTTCTAGTAAGAACTCGAGCTGCGCGCTTTTGGACCAGCTGAGTTTATTTATTAGGCAGCAGGGCAACCACCCAGTAGAGCATTACAATAATCTAGCCTTGAGCTCATGAACGCATGTACTAGTTGTTCAGCATTTTGCATTGAAAGCATGTGACGTAATTTAGATATATTTTTAAGATGGTAGAATGCAGTTTTACAGATGCTAGAAACGTGGCTTTCAAATGAAAGATTGGTATCAAAGAGCACACCCAGGTTCCTCACTGACGACGAGGACTTGACAGAGCAGCCATCGAGGGTTAGACAGTATTCTAGGCACTCTTTGTGGAGCTTTTCTGTCCAATAATTAAAAATTCAGTTTTATCTGGAATTAAGTTGCAGGAAATTACTATTCATCCAATTTTTAATATCAGCTATGCATTCCGTTAATCTTGTGAATTGGTAAGTTTCGGGTGTGAAGAAATATAGAGCTGAGTATCATCAGCATAACAATGAAAACTAACGCCATGCTTCCTAATGATATCTCCCAGTGGTAGTATATACAGGGTGAAAAGCAACGGTCCTAACACTGAGCCTTGTGGTACTCCATACTGAACTTGTGATCGGTGTGACATCTCTTCATTTACTGCTACAAACTGATAACGGTCAGATAAGTAAGATTTAAACCATGCCAATGCAGTTCCACTAATGCCAACATAATTTTCGAGTCTATTCAAAAGAATATTGTGATCGATAGTATCGAATGCAGCGCTAAGATCGAGTAACACTAATAGAGAGATACAAACCACGATCAGATGATAAGAGTAAATCATTTGTAACTCTAATTAGAGCAGTCTCAGTACTATGATACTGTCTAAATCCTGACTGGAAATCCTCACATATACAATTTCTTTCTAAAAAGGAGCATAATTGTGAAGACACTGCCTTTCTAATATTTTTGATAGAAACGTAGATTCGAGATTGGTCTGTAATTGACTAATTCTTTAGGATCAAGTTGCGGTTTTTAATAAGTGGTTTAATTACAGCCAACTTAAAAGTTTTTGGAAATATATCCTAATGTCAAGGATGAATTAATAATATTACAGAGGATCTATGACCTCTGGAAGCATCTCTTTAATAGCCTAGTTGTATAGGGTCAAGCATACATGTTGTTGATTTTGATGATTTGACAAGTTTAGCCAATTCTTCTCCTCCTATAGCAGTGAATGAGTGTAATTTTTCCTCAGTGAGACTACAATGTTCTGTCTGAAGTGATACTGTAGTAGGCGGCTGCATGGTTATAATTTTATTCCTAATGTTATCAATCTTACTAGTAAAGAAGTTCATAAAGTCATTACTGCTGTGTTGTTTACAAACGTCAGAAGTTGAAGCTTTATCCTTTGTTAATTTAGCCACTGCATCGAATAAATACCTAGGGTTGTTTGTTTTCTTCTAAAAGAGTTGAGAAATAAGCAGATCTAGCAGTTTTATGGCCTTCTGTATGCAATCATGCTCTCTTTCCACAAATTGGTGAAAAACCTCCAGTTTTGTTTTCTTCCAGCTGCGCCCATTTTTCTGGCTGCTGTTTTAAGGGCCCGAGTGTGCTGTACCACAGTCAATGCTGGATTATTTGCTTTAATCTTCTTTAAGCGCCGAGGAGCAACTATGTCAAAGTGCTAGTAAAGAGAGAGTCAGTAGTTTCTGTTGCAACATCAAGTTCCTCTTGGCTATCTGTAATTCTGAGGAGATGGAACTGATGAGGAAGATTATGTATAAAGCAATCTTAGTCGCAGCGGTTATAGTCCTGCCATATTTGAAGCGTAGGGGATGGCTTTGCAGCCTTAGCTATATTAAGTATACATGATATTAGGTAATGATCTGAGATGTCACGCCTGCTGCAGGATTTTAATGGTATCAACATTTAGTCCATGTGACAGTATTAGATCTAAAGTATGATTAAGGCGATGAGTGGGTCCAGATACGTGTTGTCTAACTCCAATAGAGTTTATAATGTCTTTAAATGCCAATCCCAATGCGTCTTTTTCATTGTCAACATGGATATTAAAATCACCAACAATTAGTACTTTATCTGCAGCCAGTACTAACTCTGATAGAAAACCAGCAAATTCTTTGATAAAGTCTGTATTGTGCCCTGGTGGCCTGTATACAGTAGCCAACACAAATGTCAAGCGGGATTTATCATTTACACTACACAATGTTACATAAAGCACCAAAACTTCAAAGGAATTATATTTGAAACTAGACTTCTGAGTAATACTGAAGTTATCATTATAAATTACAGCAACACCTCCCCTTTTCCTTTCAGGCGGCTCGTGTTTATAACAATAATCTTGGGAGTGGACTCATTTAAAGTAATGTAGTCGTCAGGTTTTAGCCAGGTTTCTGTCAAACACAGCACATCTAGGTTATGATCTATAATCATATCATTAACAATAAGCGTTTTTGGCGAAAGGGATCGAATATTCAGCAACCCGAGATTTATCAATTGTTCATCCGTATTATATCTGTTGTTTATTTGTTGGACATCAATTAAATTTTTACTGTTGAATGGTTTTGATGGTTTTGTATTTACTGATTCGGGAACAGACACAGTCTCTATGTGATAATATCTAGGTGAAAGCGTCTCTATGTGCTGGGATTTAGCTGACTCTGGTGACGTGAGACAGCTAGCAGGCGGTTAGTTTAGCCAGTTTGTCTGCTTCCTGACCTGGGCCCCAGTGAGTCAAGGTTTAGCTCTAAGACTATGTGCCAAATTACTAGAGAAGAGCAGCACCAGCCGGGTAGGATGAATGCCGTCTATCTTCAACAGGTCGGGTCTGCCCCAAAAACTTTTCCAATTGTCTATGAACCTATGTTATTTTGCGGACACCACTTAGACAACCAGCCATTGAGTGATGATAATCTGCTAACTATTTCATCACTCCTTTTAACAGGAGGGCCAGATAAACAGACTGCGGTGACATCGTGCGAGTTTACACACCTCTTTAATGTTAATTTTGGTGATCTCCGACTGAAGTCGAACATCATTAGTGCCGGCGTGAATAATAATCTTAGAGAATTTACGATTAGCTTTAGCCAGCACTTTTAAATTTGCTTTGATGTCAGGCGCTCTGGCTCGGTAAACATGTGACTATGGTGGCTGGTGTCTCTATTTTCACGTTCCGTGTAATAGAATCGCCAATAACTAGGGCACTTTCAACAGGATCCTCAGTGGGTGCATCACTGAGTGGGGAGAACCTGTTTGATGTTCTAATCGGAACGGAAGAGTGGTTTTAGATCCGCGACTATGCTGTCTCACAGTCACCCAATTGCCCTGCTGCGGGGCTCAGCGGAACCAAACAATGAGTGTTCACTAAGCTAGTCGCATCCAAAGAGTATCTAAAGCTGTACCATTCTCACTACTCTCACATAAAGTCTGGATGCGTGTCTCTAAATCTGAAATCTTCTCCGTCAGCCTGATTAATTCCTTACATTTAACACATGTGAAGCCCTGTTCGCCAACGGAGATAGATATGCTAAACATGTAGCATGCAGTGCAAGTGACAATGACAGGAGAAGAAGACATGGCTTACCGTATTTGTTGATGAATCCAAAACTTACCACACAACTTACTCCACTTACTTTGTTTGATGGAGTCTATTTAATAATCAACTCACCACAGTTGTCTAATGAACTCAGAAAACAGGAGACCCGGGTGCGGGATGGAAAGCTACCAGGCTAGCGAAAAGCTAACACGTGGTAGTGATTTAGATTAAAAGCTAGTGATGTCAAATTTAACTTGATAGGCTATATTAAACAATATATGGTGATGAGTAAGTTATTTTTAGCAGTATAGATAACAAGAAAATATATCAAATAGAGATTCAAGCGCAGCTATACAGAGCTACAAACACTGACGCATGCAGTAGCAGCAGTAGGTAGACTGGAGCAATCGATCAGGAGCAATCGAAAAACACCAGAGAAACAGCCAAACACCAGAGAAACAGCCAAACACCAGAGAAACAGCCACACACCAGAGAAACAGCCACACACCAGAGAAACAGCCAAACACCAGAGAAACAGCCAAACACCAGAGAAACAGCCAAACACCAGAGAAACAGCCAAACACCAGAGAAACAGCCAAACACCAGAGAAACAGCCAAACGAGAAACAGCCAAACACCAGAGAAACAGCCAAACACCAGAGAAACAGCCAAACACCAGAGAAACAGCCACTCCAGAGAAACATCCAAACACCAGAGAAACAGCCAGACACCAGAGAAACAGCCACACACCAGAGAAACAGCCACACCAGAGAAACAGCTCCAAACACCAGAGAAACAGCCAAACAGAGAAACAGCCAAACACCAGAGAAACAGCCACACTCCAGAGAAACAGCCAAACACCAGAGAAACAGCCAAACACCAGAGAAACAGCCAAACACCAGAGAAACAGCCACACTCAGAGAAACAGCCAAACACCAGAGAAACAGCCAAACACCAAAGAAACAGCCAAACACCAGAGAAACAGCCAAACACCAGAGAAACAGCCAAACACCAGAGAAACAGCCAAACACCAGAGAAACAGCCAAACACCAGAGAAACAGCCAAACACCAGAGAAACAGCCACACACCAGAGAAACAGCCAAACACCAGAGAAACAGCCAAACACCAGAGAAACAGCCAAACACCAGAGAAACAGCCAAACACCAGAGAAACAGCCAAACACCAAAGAAACAGCCAGACACCAGAGAAACAGCCAAACACCAGAGAAACAGCCACACACCAGAGAAACAGCCAAACACCAGAGAAACAGCCAAACACCAGAGAAACAGCCAAACACCAGAGAAACAGCCACACTCAGAGAAACAGCCAAACACCAGAGAAACAGCCACACACCAGAGAAACAGCCACACCAGAGAAACAGCCAAACACTCAGAGAAACAGC
The DNA here is from genome assembly GCA_023029165.1 of Gobiocypris rarus. NCBI lineage: Eukaryota > Metazoa > Chordata > Actinopteri > Cypriniformes > Gobionidae > Gobiocypris > Gobiocypris rarus. The sequence goes on along the minus strand of CM040921.1, from coordinate 39,965,156 downwards.
CACACACCAGAGAAACAGCCACACACTAGAGAAACAGCCAAACACCAGAGAAACAGCCAAACACCAGAGAAACAGCCACACCAGAGAAACAGCCACACACCAGAGAAACAGCCAAACACCAGAGAAACAGCCACACACTAGAGAAACAGCCAAACACCAGAGAAACAGCCACAAACCAGAGAAACAGCCACACACCAGAGAAACAGCCAAACACCAGAGAAACAGCCACACACTAGAGAAACAGCCACACCAGAGAAACAGCCAAACACCAGAGAAACAGCCAAACACCAGAGAAACAGCCAAACACCAGAGAAACAGCCACACACCAGAGAAACAGCCAGACACCAGAGAAACAGCCACACACCAGAGAAACAGCCACACACCAGAGAAACAGCCAAACACCAGAGAAACAGCCAAATACCAGAGAAACAGCCACACCAGAGAGAACAGCCAAACACCAGAGAAACAGCCACACCAGAGAAACAGCCACACTCCAGAGAAACAGCCAAACACCAGAGAAACAGCCAAACACCAGAGAAACAGCCACACACCAGAGAAACAGCCACACACCAGAGAAACAGCCACACCAGAGAAACAGCCAAACACCAGAGAAACAGCCAAACACCAGAGAAACAGCCACACTCCAGAGAAACATCCAAACACCAGAGAAACAGCCACACCAGAGAAACAGCCAGACACCAGAGAAACAGCCACACACCAGAGAAACAGCCAAACCAGAGAAACATCCAAACACCAGAGAAACAGCCAAACATCAGAGAAACAGCCACACTCCAGAGAAACAGCCAAACACCAGAGAAACAGCCAAACACCAGAGAAACAGCCACACTCCAGAGAAACATCCAAACACCAGAGAAACAGCCACACACCAGAGAAACAGCCAGACACCAGAGAAACAGCCACACACCAGAGAAACAGCCAAACACCAGAGAAACATCCAAACACCAGAGAAACAGCCAAACATCAGAGAAACAGCCAAACACCAGAGAAACAGCCACACTCCAGAGAAACAGCCAAACACCAGAGAAACAGCCAAACACCAGAGAAACAGCCAAACACCAGTGAAACAGCCACACTCCAGAGAAACAGCCAAACTCCAGAGAAACAGCCAAACACCAGAGAAACAGCCAAACACCAAAGAAACAGCCACACCAGAGAAACAGCCAAACACCAGAGAAACAGCCACACACCAGAGAAACAGCCAGACACCAGAGAAACAGCCACACACCAGAGAAACAGCCAAACACCAGAGAAACAGCCAAACACCAGAGAAACAGCCACACACCAGAGAAACAGCCAAACACCAAAGAAACAGCCAAACACCAGAGAAACAGCCAGACACCAGAGAAACAGCCACACACCAGAGAAACAGCCAAACACCAGAGAAACAGCCAAACACCAGAGAAACAGCCAAACACCAGAGAAACAGCCAAACACCAAAGAAACAGCCAAACACCAGAAACAGCCAGACACCAGAGAAACAGCCAAACACCAGAGAAACAGCCACACTCCAGAGAAACAGCCACACCAGAGAAACAGCCAAACACCAGAGAAACAGCCACACACCAGAGAAACAGCCACACACCAGAGAAACAGCCAAACACCAGAGAAACAGCCAAACACCAGAGAAACAGCCACACACCAGAGAAACAGCCACACACCAGAGAAACAGCCAAACACCAGAGAAACAGCCAAACATCAGAGAAACAGCCAAACATCAGAGAAACAGCCAAACACCAGAGAAACAGCCACACACCAGAGAAACAGCCAAACACCAGAGAAACAGCCACACACCAGAGAAACAGCCAAAACACCAGAGAAACAGCCACAAACCAGAGAAACAGCCAAACACCAGAGAAACATCCAAACACCAGAGAAACAGCCGACACCAGAGAAACAGCCACACAGCAGAGAAACAGCCACACACCAGAGAAACAGCCAAACACCAGAGAAACATCCAAACACCAGAGAAACAGCCAAACATCAGAGAAACAGCCAAACACCAGAGAAACAGCCAAACACCAGAGAAACAGCCAAACACCAGAGAAACAGCCAAACACCAGAGAAACAGCCAAACACCAGAGAAACAGCCAAACACCAGAGAAACAGCCAAACACCAAAAAAAACAGCCAAACACCAGAGAAACAGCCACACACCAGAGAAACAGCCAGACACCAGAGAAACAGCCAAACACCAGAGAAACAGCCAAACACCAGAGAAACAGCCAAACACCAGAGAAACAGCCACACCAGAGAAACAGCCAAACACCAGAGAAACAGCCAAACACCAGAGAAACAGCCAAACACCAGAGAAACAGCCAAACACCAAAGAAACAGCCAAACACCAGAGAAACAGCCAGACACCAGAGAAACAGCCAAACACCAGAGAAACAGCCAAACACCAGAGAAACAGCCAAACACCAGAGAAACAGCCACACACTAGAGAAACAGCCACACCAGAGAAACAGCCAAACACCAGAGAAACAGCCAAACACCAGAGAAACAGCCACACCAGAGAAACAGCCACACACCAGAGAAACAGCCAAACACCAGAGAAACAGCCAAACACCAGAGAAACAGCCACAAACCAGAGAAACAGCCACACACCAGAGAAACAGCCAAACACCAGAGAAACAGCCAAACACTCCAGAGAAACATCCAAACACCAGAGAAACAGCCAAACACCAGAGAAACAGCCACACCAGAGAAACAGCCAAACACCAGAGAAACAGCCAAACACCAGAGAAACAGCCAAATACGAAACAGCCACACACCAGAGAAACAGCCACACACCAGAGAAACATCCAAACACCAGAGAAACATCCAAACACCAGAGAAACAGCCAAACACCAGAGAAACAGCCACACACCAGAGAAACAGCCACACACCAGAGAAACAGCCACACACCAGAGAAACAGCCAAACACCAGAGAAACAGCCAAACACCAGAGAAACAGCCAAACACCAGAGAAACAGCCACACTCCAGAGAAACATCCAAACACCAGAGAAACAGCCACACCAGAGAAACAGCCAGACACCAGAGAAACAGCCAAACACCAGAGAAACAGCCAAACACCAGAGAAACAGCCAAACACCAGAGAAACAGCCAAACACCAGAGAAACAGCCAAACACCTCCAGAGAAACAGCCAAACACCAGAGAAACAGCCACACACCTAGAGAAACAGCCACACCAGAGAAACAGCCACACACCAGAGAAACAGCCACACACCAGAGAAACAGCCACACACAGAGAAACAGCCACACTCCAGAGAAACAGCCAAACACCAGAGAAACAGCCAAACACCAGAGAAACAGCCACACACACTAGAGAAACAGCCACACACCAGAGAAACAGCCAAACACCAGAGAAACAGCCACACACTAGAGAAACAGCCAAACACCAGAGAAACAGCCAAACCAGAGAAACAGCCACACCAGAGAAACAGCCAAACACCAGAGAAACAGCCACACACCAGAGAAACAGCCACACACCAGAGAAACAGCCAAACACCAGAGAAACAGCCAAACACCAGAGAAACAGCCAAACACCAGAGAAACAGCCACACACCAGAGAAACAGCCAAACACCAGAGAAACAGCCACACTAGAGAAACAGACACACCAGAGAAACAGCCAAACACCAGAGAAACAGCCAAACACCAGAGAAACAGCCAAATACCAGAGAAACAGCCACACACCAGAGAAACAGCCAAACACCAGAGAAACAGCCACACACCAGAGAAACAGCCACACCAGAGAAACAGCCAAACACCAGAGAAACAGCCAAACACCAGAGAAACAGCCACACACCAGAGAAACAGCCACACACCAGAGAAACAGCCAAACACCAGAGAAACAGCCAAACACCAGAGAAACAGCCAAACACCAGAGAAACAGCCACACTCCAGAGAAACATCCAAACACCAGAGAAACAGCCACACACCAGAGAAACAGCCAGACACCAGAGAAACAGCCACACACCAGAGAAACAGCCAAACACCAGAGAAACATCCAAACACCAGAGAAACAGCCAAACACCAGAGAAACAGCCACACTCCAGAGAAACAGCCAAACACCAGAGAAACAGCCAAACACCAGAGAAACAGCCACACCAGAGAAACATCCAAACACCAGAGAAACAGCCACACACCAGAGAAACAGCCAGACACCAGAGAAACAGCCACACACCAGAGAAACAGCCAAACACCAGAGAAACAGCCAAACACCAGAGAAACAGCCAAACATCAGAGAAACAGCCAAACACCAGAGAAACAGCCACACTCCAGAGAAACAGCCAAACACCAGAGAAACAGCCAAACACCAGAGAAACAGCCAAACACCAGAGAAACAGCCCACTCCAGAGAAACAGCCAAACACCAGAGAAACAGCCAAACACCAAGAGAAACAGCCAAACACCAAAGAAACAGCCAGACACCAGAGAAACAGCCAAACACCAGAGAAACAGCCACACACCAGAGAAACAGCCAACACCAGAGAAACAGCCAAACACCAGAGAAACAGCCAAACACCAGAGAAACAGCCAAACACCAGAGAAACAGCCACACCAGAGAAACAGCCAAACACCAGAGAAACAGCCAAACACCAGAGAAACAGCCAGACACCAGAGAAACAGCCACACCAGAGAAACAGCCAAACACCAGAGAAACAGCCAAACACCAGAGAAACAGCCAAACACCAGAGAAACAGCCAAACACCAAAAAAAACAGCCAAACACCAAAGAAACAGCCAGACACCAGAGAAACAGCCAAACACCAGAGAAACAGCCACACTCCAGAGAAACAGCCACACACCAGAGAAACAGCCAAACACCAGAGAAACAGCCACACACCAGAGAAACAGCCACACTCCAGAGAAACAGCCAAACACCAGAGAAACAGCCAAACACCAGAGAAACAGCCACAGAGAAACAGCCAAACACCAGAGAAACAGCCACACACCAGAGAAACAGCCACACACCAGAGAAACAGCCAAACACCAGAGAAACAGCCAAACACCAGAGAAACAGCCAAACACACCAGAGAAACAGCCAAACACCAGAGAAACAGCCAAACACCAGAGAAACAGCCAAACACCAGAGAAACAGCCAAACACCAGAGAAACAGCCAAACACCAGAGAAACAGCCACACCAGAGAAACAGCCAAACACCAGAGAAACAGCCAAACACCAGAGAAACAGCCAAACACCAGAGAAACAGCCAAACACCAGAGAAACAGCCAAACACCAGAGAAACAGCCAAACACCAGAGAAACAGCCAAACACCAGAGAAACAGCCAAACACCAGAGAAACAGCCAAACACCAGAGAAACAGCCAAACACCAGAGAAACAGCCAAACACCAGAGAAACAGCCAAACACCAGAGAAACAGCCACACACCAGAGAAACAGCCAAACACCAGAGAAACAGCCAAACACCAGAGAAACAGCCAGACACCAGAGAAACAGCCAAACACCAGAGAAACAGCCACACCAGAGAAACAGCCAAACACCAGAGAAACAGCCAAACACCAGAGAAACAGCCAAACACCAGAGAAACAGCCACACACCAGAGAAACAGCCAAACACCAGAGAAACAGCCAAACACCAGAGAAACAGCCACACACCAGAGAAACAGCCAAACACCAGAGAAACAGCCAGCCAAACACCAGAGAAACAGCCAAACACCAGAGAAAACAGCCACACACCAGAGAAACAGCCAAACACCAGAGAAACAGCCAAACACCAGAGAAACAGCCAAACACCAGAGAAACAGCCACACACCAGAGAAACAGCCAAACACCAGAGAAACAGCCAAACACCAGAGAAACAGCCAAACCAGAGAAACAGCCACACCAGAGAAACAGCCAAACACCAGAGAAACAGCCACACACCAGAGAAACAGCCAAACACTCAGAGAAACAGCCCAAACACCAGAGAAACAGCCAAACACCAGAGAAACAGCCAAACACCAGAGAAACAGCCAAACACCAGAGAAACAGCCACACACCAGAGAAACAGCCAAACACCAGAGAAACAGCCAAACACCAGAGAAACAGCCACACACCAGAGAAACAGCCAAACACCAGAGAAACAGCCAAACACCAGAGAAACAGCCAAACACCAGAGAAACAGCCACACCAGAGAAACAGCCAAACACCAGAGAAACAGCCAAACACCAGAGAAACAGCCAAACACCAGAGAAACAGCCACACCAGAGAAACAGCCACACACCAGAGAAACAGCCAAACACCAGAGAAACAGCCAAACACCAGAGAAACAGCCAAACACCAGAGAAACAGCCAAACACCAGAGAAACAGCCAAACACCAGAGAAACAGCCAAACACCAGAGAAACAGCCAAACACCAGAGAAACAGCCAAACACCAGAGAAACAGCCAAACACCAGAGAAACAGCCACACACACCAGAGAAACAGCCAAACACCAGAGAAACAGCCAAACACCAGAGAAACAGCCAAACACCAGAGAAACAGCCAAACACCAGAGAAACAGCCAAACACCAGAGAAACAGCCAAACACCAGAGAAACAGCCAAACACCAGAGAAACAGCCAAACACCAGAGAAACAGCCAAACACCAGAGAAACAGCCAAACACCAGAGAAACAGCCACACCAGAGAAACAGCCACACCAGAGAAACAGCCAAACACCAGAGAAACAGCCAAACACCAGAGAAACAGCCAAACACCAGAGAAACAGCCAAACACCAGAGAAACAGCCAAACACCAGAGAAACAGACAGCCAAACACCAGAGAAACAGCCAAACACCAGAGAAACAGCCAAACATCAGAGAAACAGCCAAACACCAGAGAAACAGCCAAACACCAGAGAAACAGCCAAACACCAGAGAAACAGCCAAACACCAGAGAAACAGCCAAACACCAGAGAAACAGCCAAACACCAGAGAAACAGCCAAACACCAGAGAAACAGCCAAACACCAGAGAAACAGCCAAACACCAGAGAAACAGCCAAACACCAGAGAAACAGCCAAACAGAGAAACAGCCAAACATCAGAGAAACAGCCAAACACCAGAGAAACAGCCAAACACCAGAGAAACAGCCAAACACCAGAGAAACAGCCAAACACCAGAGAAACAGCCAAACACCAGAGAAACATCCAAACATCAGAGAAACAGCCAAACACCAGAGAAACAGCCAAACATCAGAGAAACAGCCAAACACCAGAGAAACAGCCAAACACCAGAGAAACAGCCAAACACCAGAGAAACAGCCGCCAAACACCAGAGAAACAGCCAAACACCAGAGAAACAGCCAAACATCAGAGAAACAGCCAAACATCAGAGAAACAGCCAAACACAGAGAAACAGCCAAACACCAGAGAAACATCCAAACATCAGAGAAACAGCCAAACACCAGAGAAACAGCCAAACATCAGAGAAACAGCCAAACACCAGAGAAACAGCCAAACACCAGAGAAACATCCAAACATCAGAGAAACAGCCAAACACCAGAGAAACAGCCAAACACCAGAGAAACAGCCAAACACCAGAGAAACAGCCAAACACCAGAGAAACAGCCAAACACCAGAGAAACAGCCAAAGAACCAAACGCTTGCATTGAGACTAAATGAACACATTTTACTAAAGAAAGAGGAGAAACTATAGCACTATAGTATGTTGGTGGAAACTAAGGGAAACGGCATAGGTCATATTAATATTTTCAAAGACAAGCTTTGCAAAAATGAAAAGTAATAGTAAAACCCATTGATTATTCAGGACAATTAGCAAAGGCAAACACTTCCTGTGTGAGCGAACGGGGCCGCCTCTGGCTGTAATTACTCCTATTAGCTCATGAAGTTCAGATCACATCCCCTGATGATCCTCCGATGATCTCCGACCAGAGTCTCAGACGCGGAGAAACGGAAGCCTTTAAAAAGCTAGCGCTCACTAAACCACAGTTCCAGCGTGAATCAAGCACTTTTGGTGTCGATTGTATTGCGCAGAGAAAAGTGGAAGGTGTTCATTATAGTAAAGGCGTGAATCCAAAGAGTAACACATTCACACTTTCCTACAGACTGATTGACTGATCAAAAGCTTTTAACTTAAAACAAGTGATCAAGACAAAAAAAACAGACAAACAATTCAAAAACAGCACAGATGTACGGAAGAGTGTGAACTAACTGTGTTTATATCCATACACACGTAAAGCCACATCCACTCACCTAAAGGATTATTACACTGTAAAATCTAATAGCTTTCCTGACTCACATATACTTAGTTAACTTTACTAAGTAATATAGAATACATACTTCTTACTTGGTTTAGTTACAGTCAATTGCAGGGTGAAAATAACAGTTTACTCAATTGTTTGAGTGCTGCTTACTTGAAACAAGCAAGTAGCAACAAAGGATGCAATGACATTACTACACCAGTCAGAGGCAGCAGTGCATTAAAGCCTCCCACCAAGCAAAGTTATGTCCAAAAGACGTAATTTCAACGTCTTTGTCCCTAGAGGCCAACGTTGAAAAGACGTCCACTGCGGAGCCAGAATGAAAGTTTTTATGACGTGTGTTTTGGACGTCCGATATAGAGGTTCATGGATCCTCAAGGTTAAACAGTTCAAATGTACTCATTCTGGACATATATTCCTTTTGTAATTGCAAATCAACTCACAGACAGTGTGTGTTTGTCCAAAATCTTGAAAATAAAAGAAACTTAGCTCACACCTCTAGACACTTTAGGCAACTTAGTAATTCACACATCTTTGGATCATGAGAGAAACCAGACCTGAAGGAAAGACTCTTCTTGCTGTGAGGAGCCAGTGTTTCCCACTCATACACTGGTGCTGCCCTTAATCACAGATATAAGAGACACTTTGACTATTTCTGTCAGACGTCTACAGAAGCTTTTACTGAGAATTAACAGAGGTATAGATGTTGATGATTTATGGTTCATTTGAAGTCACTCTTGTGGTGGGAAGCGTTTGCTTTAGTTGGACTCTTGGTCCCTGTTCTTTGGCTGCTGTAACTGTGTCTGTGAAACAATAGTTGTGGCTGAGCAAGCAAAGCTAAAGTCCTCATTGATGATTACTAAATCATCAGAAAGAGAGCATCTGATTTTGTGTTCTTTTGTACAATAGTACTTTGTTTATAGCCACAATAACCTTGTGATACTGTAGTATTGGCACCAATAGTATTAAAAGGATCAATTATCTTGAAGGATGATGAAAAAAAAAGAATGTGGACCCAACATTTTATAGCAAATATATTACAAAGTCACACACCGACATCAAGATTTGGCCTATGATTCACAACAACGGTGACAATCAAATCAAAAAAGCTTGGGAATCAAGCATGAGTTTTGTACTATGAAGCCACCCATCATGCATTGCAGCATGAAACTTGTCACCATTGTTGTGAATCATAGGCCAAATGTTGATGTTTGTGTGTGACTTTCTGAAATATTTGTTTAAAACGTTTAGTGCACCTTCTATTTTTTTTGGTCAATGTAATGCTATAACAAGCATTAGTGGACGTCTTTTCAATGTTTGCCTCTAGGGACAAAGACGTTGAAAAGACATCTTTTGGACATAACTTTGCTTGGTGGGAAAGTAAACTCGGTAATTCCAAGTTGTATGTAAAAAAATCATCACCTTAGCACAACTTGCATTAATGAGTTAGGAATACTCACAAAGTGTATTTTACTTGAAATTTTTTAAAATAGTAATTCTGAGTAGTCTATACTAAGTCAAGTACATCTAAAGTAAATGATTAAGTTACTGGAACTGTCTTGTGAGTGTACAAAACTTGACAGTCACTTGTTAGTTCTACATACCTTTCCTATTTCTTTTTACTTGTTTATTTCAAGGCAATCGGTTTGCATGCTTTTTTAAGTAAGGTTTACTAATTGGATTTTACAGTGTAGGAACACCATACAAATACTGTGTTTGACCCTTTCTCCTTCAGAACTGCGTTAATTCTACATGGCACTGATTCAACAAGGTGCTGAAAGCATTCTTTAGAAATGTTGGCCCATATTGATAGGATAGCATCTTGCAGTTGATGGAGATTTGTGGGATGCACATCCAGGGCATGAAGCTCCCGCTCTACCACATCCCAAAGATGCTCTATTGGGTTGAGATCTGGTGACTGTGGGGGCCATTTTAGTACAGTGAACTCATTGACATGTTCAAGAAACCAATTTGAAATGATTGGAGCTTTGTGACATGGTGCATTATCCTGCTGGAAGTAGCCATCAGAGGATGGGGACATGGTGTGAAACACCTGTGTTTTGCCAGATGTCTATTAACAACTGTTTTAATTATCCTGTTTTTATTTTATTTTTATTTTACACGTGTTATTTTTATTTCTTATCACTGTTTTAATTTCATTTTCTATGTAAAGCACTTTGAATTGCCATTGTGTATGAAATGTGCTATATAAATAAACTTGCCTTGCCTTGCCTTGGTGGTCATAAAGGGATGGACATGGTCAGAAACAATGCTCAGGTAGGCCGTGGCATTTAAACCATGCCCAATTGGCACTAAGGGGCCTAAAGTGTGCCAAGAAAACATCCCCACACCATTACACCACCACCACCAGCCTGCACAGTGAAAACACCCCCACACCATTACACCACCACCACCAGCCTGCACAGTGAAAACACCCCCACACCATTACACCACCACCACCAGCCTGCACAGTGAAAACATCCCCACACCATTACACCACCACCACCAGCCTGCACAGTGAAAACATCCCCACACCATTACACCACCACCACCAGCCTGCACAGTGAAAACATCCCCACACCATTACACCACCACCACCAGCCTGCACAGTGAAAACATCCCCACACCATTACACCTCCACCACCAGCCTGCACAGTGAAAACACCCCACACCATTACACCACCACCACCAGCCTGCACAGTGGTAACAAGGCATGATGGATCCATGTTCTCATTCTGTTTACGCCAAATTCTGACTCTACCATCTGAATGTCTCAACAGAAATCGAGACTCATCAGACCAGGCAACATTATTTCCAGTCTTCAACTGTCCAATTTTGGTGAGCTCGTGCAAATTGCAGCCTCTTTTTCCTATTTGTAGTGGAGATGAGTGGTACCCGGTGGGGTCTTCTGCTGTTGTAGCCCATCCGCCTCAAGGTTGTGTGTTGTGGCTTCACAAATGCTTTGCTGCATACCTCGGTTGTAACGAGTGGTTATTTCAGTCAAAGTTGCTCTTCTATCAGCTTGAATCGGCCGGCCCATTCTCCTCTGACCTCTAGCATCAACAAGGCATTTTCTCCCACAGGACTGCCGCATACTGGATGTTTTTCCCTTTTCACACCATTCTTTGTAAACCCTAGAAATGGTTGTGTGTGAAAATCCCAGTAACTGAGCAGATTGTGAAATACTCAGACCGGCCCGTCTGGCACCAACAACCATGCCACGCTCAAAATAGCTTAAATCACCTTTCTTTCCCATTCTGACATTCAGTTTGGAGTTCAGGAGATTGTCTTGACCAGGACCACACCCCTAAATGCATTGAAGCAACTGCCATGTGATTGGTTGATTAGATAATTGCATTAACGAGAAATTGAACAGGTGTTCCTAATAATCCTTTAGGCGAGTGTAAACATTACCTTTATATTAAACATGAACATCATTTTCTGTAAAGATGCTTGGAAACAATGAGTATTATGAAAAGCACTACGTTAGAAATTACTTGCTACTTCCAAACACTCTTTTCTGTGTCTGTGTGACGAGTTAGGTGTGGATTACCGTGCAAGTCGGGAGAGGAGACACGTCTGACGTGTTTAAGACGGATGAAGAGTGTGTTAATGTGTGTGCATTTGGGTGGTCGGAGGATAAGTGCTCTTGTTTTCAGCGCATCTGGTCCCGTTTGACCTGCGACCTGTCTCGTGTAATTGCTCGGCCTGTACGTAAGCTGTGTTTCCAAACAACCGTTATAGAGTTGAGCGGCTCGACACAAGCTCACATTACGGCACTTATCAGGATACTCACTTATACTGGTGTGTCTATTAAATGAGCATGCTTTATTTCGGCAGAGTACAAATGTGCATTTCTGAATCTGTGGACTCCAAGAGTTTGTCCCACATTTCACTCATTAGTGTCATTCCAAATTACTGTCACATGACCTCATTACACTATTGGGGTCGTCAGATTGGTTAATGTTTCTGAGCAAGTATCTACTGTTCATTATCTGATCATAACTCCAGTGTCAGTGTAATATTCCTCCAGTGTAGATCAGCTGTTCTCTGTGTGAATATATAGAGCTTCTGTTCATTATCTGATCATAACTCCAGTATCAGTGTAATATTCCTCCAGTGTAGATCAGCTGTTCTCTGTGTGAATATATAGTGCTTCTGTTCATTATCTGATCATAACTCCAGTATCAGTGTAATATTCCTCCAGTGTAGATCAGCTGTTCACTGTGTGAATATATAGTGCTTCTGTTCATTATCTGATCATAACTCCAGTATCAGTGTAATATTCCTCCAGTGTAGATCAGCTGTTCTCTGTGTGAATATATAGTGCTTCTGTTCATTATCTGATCATAAGCTCCAGTATCAGTGTAATATTCCTCCAGTGTAGATCAGCTGTTCTCTGTGTGAATATATAGTGCTTCTGTTCATTATCTGATCATAACTCCAGTATCAGTGTAATATTCCTCCAGTGTAGATCAGCTGTTCTCTGTGTGAATATATAGTGCTTCTGTTCATTATCTCATCATAACTCCAGTAACAGTGTAATATTCCTCCAGTGTAGATCAGCTGTTCTCTGTGTGAATATATAGTGCTTCTGTTCATTATCTGATCATAACTCCAGTATCAGTGTAATATTCCTCAGTGTAGATCAGCTGTTCTCTGTGTGAATATATAGTGCTTCTGTTCATTATCTGATCATAACTCCAGTATCAGTGTAATATTCCTCCAGTGTAGATCAGCTGTTCTCTGTGTGAATATATAGTGCTTCTGTTCATTATCTGATCATAACTCCAGTATCAGTGTAATATTCCTCCAGTGTAGATCAGCTGTTCTCTGTGTGAATATATAGTGCTTCTGTTCATTATCTGATCATAACTCCAGTATCAGTGTAATATTCCTCCAGTGTAGATCAGCTGTTCTCTGTGTGAATATATAGTGCTTCTGTTCATTATCTGATCATAACTCCAGTATCAGTGTAATATTCCTCCAGTGTAGATCAGCTGTTCTCTGTGTGAATATATAGTGCTTCTGTTCATTATCTGATCATAACTCCAGTATCAGTGTAATATTCCTCCAGTGTAGATCAGCTGTTCTCTGTGTGAATATATAGTGCTTCTGTTCATTATCTGATCATAACTCCAGTATCAGTGTAATATTCCTCCAGTGTAGATCAGCTGTTCTCTGTGTGAATATATAGTGCTTCTGTTCATTATCTGATCATAACTCCAGTATCAGTGTAATATTCCTCCAGTGTAGATGAGCTGTTCTCTGTGTGAATATATAGTGCTTCTGTTCATTATCTGATCATAACTCCAGTATCAGTGTAATATTCCTCCAGTGTAGATCAGCTGTTCTCTGTGTGAATATATAGTGCTTCTGTTCATTATCTGATCATAACTCCAGTATCAGTGTAATATTCCTCCAGTGTAGATCAGCTGTTCTCTGTGTGAATATATAGTGCTTCTGTTCATTATCTGATCATAACTCCAGTATCAGTGTAATAATCCTCCAGTGTAGATCAGCTGTTCTCTGTGTGAATATATAGTGCTTCTGTTCATTATCTGATCATAACTCCAGTATCAGTGTAATATTCCTCCAGTGTAGATCAGCTGTTCTCTGTGTGAATATATAGTGCTTCTGTTCATTATCTGATCATAACTCCAGTATCAGTGTAATATTCCTCCAGTGTAGATCAGCTGTTTTCTGTGTGAATATATAGTGCTTCTGTTCATTATCTGATCATAACTCCAGTATCAGTGTAATATTCCTCCAGTGTAGATCAGCTGTTCTCTGTGTGAATATATAGTGCTTCTGTCAATATCTGATCATAACTCAAGTATCGGTGTAATATTCCTCCAGTGTAGATCAGCTGTTCTCTGTGTGAATATATAGTGCTTCTGCTCAATATCTGATCATAACTCCAGTATCAGTGTAATATTCCTCCAGTGAAGATCAGCTGTTCTCTGTGTGAATATATAGTGCTTCTGCTTATTATCTGATCATAACTCCAGTATCAGTGTAATATTCCTCAGTGTAGATCAGCTGTTCTCTGTGTGAATATATAGTGCATCTGTTCATTATCTGATCATAACTCCAGTATCAGTGTAATATTCCTCCAGTGTAGATCAGCTGTTCTCTGTGTGAATATATAGTGCTTCTGTTCATTATCTGATCATAACTCCAGTATCAGTGTAATATTCCTCCAGTGTAGATTAGCTGTTCTCTGTGTGAATATATAGCGCTTCTGTTCATTATCTGATCATAACTCCAGTATCAGTGTAATATTCCTCCAGTGTAGATCAGCTGTTCTCTGTGTGAATATATAGCGCTTCTGTTCATTATCTGATCATAACTCCAGTATCAGTGTAATATTCCTCCAGTGTAGATCAGCGGTTCTCTGTGTGAATTTATAGCGCTTCTATCTCATCATAACTCCAGTATCAGTGTAATATTCCTCCAGTGTAGATCAGCTGTTCTCTGTGTGAATATATAGTGCTTCTGTTCATTATCTGATCATAACTCCAGTATCAGTGTAATATTCCTCCAGTGTAGATCAGCTGTTCTCTGTGTGAATATATAGCGCTTCTGTTCATTATCTGATCATAACTCCAGTATCAGTGTAATATTCCTCCAGTGTAGATCAGCTGTTCTCTGTGTGAATATATAGTGCTTCTGTTCATTATCTGATCATAACTCCAGTATCAGTGTAATATTCCTCCAGTGTAGATCAGCTGTTCTCTGTGTGAATATATAGTGCTTCTGTTCATTATCTGATCATAACTCCAGTATCAGTGTAATATTCCTCCAGTGTAGATTAGCTGTTCTCTGTGTGAATATATAGCGCTTCTGTTCATTATCTGATCATAACTCCAGTATCAGTGTAATATTCCTCCAGTGTAGATTAGCTGTTCTCTGTGTGAATATATAGTGCTTCTGTTCATTATCTGATCATAACTCCAGTATCAGTGTAATATTCCTCCAGTGTAGATCAGCTGTTCTCTGTGTGAATATATAGTGCTTCTGTTCATTATCTGATCATAACTCCAGTATCAGTGTAATATTCCTCCAGTGTAGATCAGCTGTTCTCTGTGTGAATATATAGTGCTTCTGTTCATTATCTGATCATAACTCCAGTATCAGTGTAATATTCCTCCAGTGTAGATCAGCTGTTCTCTGTGTGAATATATAGCGCTTCTGTTCATTATCTGATCATAACTCCAGTATCAGTGTAATATTCCTCCAGTGTAGATCAGCTGTTCTCTGTGTGAATATATAGCGCTTCTGTTCATTATCTGATCATAACTCCAGTATCAGTGTAATATTCCTCCAGTGTAGATCAGCTGTTCTCTGTGTGAATATATAGTGCTTCTGTTCATTATCTGATCATAACTCCAGTATCAGTGTAATATTCCTCCAGTGTAGATCAGCTGTTCTCTGTGTGAATATATAGTGCTTCTGTTCATTATCTGATCATAACTCCAGTATCAATGTAATATTCCTCAGTGTAGATCAGCTGTTCTCTGTGTGAATATATAAGCGCTTCTGTTCATTATCTGATCATAACAGTATCAGTGTAATATTCCTCAGTGTAGATCAGCTGTTCTCTGTCAATATAGTGCTATAGTTCATTATCATTATCTGATCATAACTCCAGTATCAGTGTAATATTCCTCCAGTGTAGATCAGCTGATCTCTGTGTGAATATATAGAGCTTCTGTTCATTATCTGATCATAACTCGGTATCAGTGTAATATTCCTCCAGTGTAGATCAGCTGATCTCTGTGTGAATATATAGCGCTTCTGTTCATTATCTGATCATAACTCCAGTATCAGTGTAATATTCCTCCAGTGTAGATCAGCTGTTCTCTGTGTGAATATATAGCTTCTGTTCATTATCTCTCTTCTGTTCATTATCTGATCATAACTCCAGTATCAGTGTAATATTCCTCCAGTGTAGATCAGCTGTTCTCTCTGTGTGAATATATAGAGCTTCTGTTCATTATCTGATCATAACTCCAGTATCAGTGTAATATTCCTCCAGTGTAGATCAGCTGTTCTCTGTGTGAATAATATATAGCGCTTTCATTATCTGATCATAACTCCAGTATCAGTGTAATATTCCTCCAGTGTAGATCAGCTGTTCTCTGTGTGAATATATAGCGCTTCTGTTCATTATCTGTCATTATCTGTAATAGTATCAGTGTAATATTCCTCCAGTGTAGATCAGCTGTTCTCTGTGTGAATATATAGCGCTTCTGTTCATTATCTGATCATAACTCCAGTATCAGTGTAATATTCCTCCTCCAGTGTAGATCAGCTGTTCTCTGTGTGAATATATATAGCGCTTCTGTTCATTATCTGATCATAACTCCAGTATCAGTGTAATATTCCTCCAGTGTAGATCAGCTGTTCTCTGTGTGAATATATATAGCGCTTCTGTTCATTATCTGATCATAACTCCAGTATCAGTGTAATATTCCTCCAGTGTAGATCAGCTGTTCTCTGTGTATATAGCATCATTAGTGCTTCTGTAATATTCCTCCAGTGTAGATCAGCTCAGTCTCTGTGTGAATATATAGAGCTTCTGTTCATTATCTGATCATAACTCGACGGTATCAGTCATAATCTTCCAGTATCCAGAGCAAGTGTATGTGTGTAATATATATAGAGCTTCTGTTCATATGTGAATATACTCCAGTATCAGTGTAATATTCTCCGAGAATCCCATAATATCAGTGTGTGAATATATAGTGTTTCTGTTCAGTTATCTGATCGCGCTCCAGTATCAGTGTAATATTCTATCTGTGTGAATCCAGATACAGTTCAGTGGACGGAGCAGTGCCAGCAGGCGTTCACTCAGTTAAAGGCAGCTCTGTGTGGTGGGCCGCTCCTACAAGCTCCTAACTTTTCTCTCCCTTTTTTACTGCAGACTGACGCATCGGACAGGGGGCTGGGCGCAGTCCTGTCCCAGGAGGTGGAGGGTGAGGAACGGCCGGTGCTGTACATCAGTCGAAAGCTCTCTAAGAGAGAGACGATGTACAGCACCATAGAGAAGGAGTGTTTGGCCATCAGGTGGGCCGTCCTCACCCTTCGCTATTACCTCCTGGGGCGGAGTTCACCCTCTGTTCGGATCACGCTCCCTTGCAGTGGCTCCACCGCATGAAGGATACCAACGCGCGGATCACCCGTTGGTATCTAGCGTTACAGCCTTTTAAATTCAAGGTGGTCCACAGGCCGGGTGCTCCACATATGTGTAATATTCCTCCAGTGTAGATCAGCTGTTCTCTGTGTGAATATACAGTGCTTCTGTTCATTATCTGATCATAACTCCAGTATCTGTGTAATATTCCTCCAGTGTAGATCAGCTGTTCTCTGTGTGAATATATAGCGCTTCTGTTCATTATCTGATCATAACTCCAGTATCAGTGTAATATTCCTCCAGTGTAGATCAGCTGTTCTCTGTGTGAATATATAGTGCTTCTGTTCATTATCTGATCATAACTCCAGTATCAGTGTAATATTCCTCCAGTGTAGATCAGCTGTTCTCTGTGTGAATATATAGTGCTTCTGTTCATTATCTGATCATAACTCCAGTATCAGTGTAATATTCCTCCAGTGTAGATCAGCTGTTCTCTGTGTGAATATATAGCGCTGCTGTTCATTATCTGATCATAACTCCAGTATCAGTGTAATATTCCTCCAGTGTAGATCAGCTGTTCTCTGTGTGAATATATAGTGCTTCTGTTCATTATCTGATCATAACTCCAGTATCAGTGTAATATTCCTCCAGTGTAGATCAGCTGTTCTCAGTGTGAATATATAGCGCTTCTGTTCATTATCTGATCATAACTCCAGTATCAGTGTAATATTCCTCCAGTGTAGATCAGCTGTTCTCTGTGTGAATATATAGTGCTTCTGTTCATTATCTGATCATAACTCCAGTATCAGTGTAATATTCCTCAGTGTAGATCAGCTGTTCTCTGTGTGAATATATAGCGCTTCTGTTCATTATCTGATCATAACTCCAGTATCAGTGTAATATTCCTCCAGTGTAGATCAGCTGTTCTCTGTGTGAATATATAGTGCTTCTGTTCATTATCTGATCATAACTCCAGTATCAGTGTAATATTCCTCCAGTGTAGATCAGCTGTTCTCTGTGTGAATATATAGCGCTTCTGTTCATTATCTGATCATAACTCCAGTATCAGTGTAATATTCCTCCAGTGTAGATCAGCTGTTCTCTGTGTGAATATATAGTGCTTCTGTTCATTATCTGATCATAACTCCAGTATCAGTGTAATATTCCTCCAGTGTAGATCAGCTGTTCTCTGTGTGAATATATAGTGCTTCTGTTCATTATCTGATCATAACTCCAGTATCAGTGTAATATTCCTCCAGTGTAGATCAGCTGTTCTCTGTGTGAATATATAGTGCTTCTGTTCATTATCTGATCATAACTCCAGTATCAGTGTAATATTCCTCCAGTGTAGATCAGCTGTTCTCTGTGTGAATATATAGTGCTTCTGTTCATTATCTGATCATAACTCCAGTATCAGTGTAATATTCCTCCAGTGTAGATCAGCTGTTCTCTGTGTGAATATATAGTGCTTCTGTTCATTATCTGATCATAACTCCAGTATCAGTGTAATATTCCTCCAGTGTAGATCAGCTGTTCTCTGTGTGAATATATAGTGCTTCTGTTCATTATCTGATCATAACTCCAGTATCAGTGTAATATTCCTCCAGTGTAGATCAGCTGTTCTCTGTGTGAATATATAGTGCTTCTGTTCATTATCTGATCATAACTCCAGTATCAGTGTAATATTCCTCCAGTGTAGATCAGCTGTTCTCTGTGTGAATATATAGTGCTTCTGTTCATTATCTGATCATAACTCCAGTATCAGTGTAATATTCCTCCAGTGTAGATCAGCTGTTCTCTGTGTGAATATATAGTGCTTCTGTTCATTATCTGATCATAACTCCAGTATCAGTGTAATATTCCTCCAGTGTAGATCAGCTGTTCTCTGTGTGAATATATAGTGCTTCTGTTCATTATCTGATCATAACTCCAGTATCAGTGTAATATTCCTCCAGTGTAGATCAGCTGTTCTCTGTGTGAATATATAGTGCTTCTGTTCATTATCTGATCATAACTCCAGTATCAGTGTAATATTCCTCCAGTGTAGATCAGCTGTTCTCTGTGTGAATATATAGTGCTTCTGTTCATTATCTGATCATAACTCCAGTATCAGTGTAATATTCCTCCAGTGTAGATCAGCTGTTCTCTGTGTGAATATATAGCTTCTGTTCATTATCTGATCATAACTCCAGTATCAGTGTAATATTCCTCCAGTGTAGATCAGCTGTTCTCTGTGTGAATATATAGTGCTTCTGTTCAATTATCTGATCATAACTCCAGTATCAGTGTAATATTCCTCCAGTGTAGATCAGCTGTTCTCTGTGTGAATATATAGCGCTTCTGTTCATTATCTGATCATAACTCCAGTATCAGTGTAATATTCCTCAGTGTAGATCAGCTGTTCTCTGTGTGAATATATAGTGCTTCTGTTCATTATCTGATCATAACTCCAGTATCAGTGTAATATTCCTCCAGTGTAGATCAGCTGTTCTCTGTGTGAATATATTGTGAAGTGTGATTTATTCCTGTGATCAAAGCTGAATTTATCATCATTACTCCAGTCTTCAGTGTCACATGATCCTTCAGTAATCACTCTCATATGAGGATCTGATGATCAACACACATTTTTGATTTTTATCAGTGTTGGGAACAGGTCATATTTCTCTGGAAACCGTCATAGATTTTAATTTCTCAGGATTCTTTGATGAAGAGAAAGTTCAAAAGAGCAGCTTTTTTTACATTATAAATGTTTTATCAATTAATGTATCTTTTATGACTAAAAGTATTAATTTCTTTCAAACAACAATAATTAAAAGATCTTACTGACCCCAGACTTTGAAACATTTAATGAATAGTTCCAATTTTCTTACAAACCACCAAAGGTTATTTTTAAACTTTGAATAATGAGCCAAAAACTAGTTTGTACAAATAGGAAAAATTTGCAAAAATGAGAAGGAAAAAACCCCAGACTGTTTACAAACTGC
Organism: Gobiocypris rarus; assembly: GCA_023029165.1. NCBI lineage: Eukaryota > Metazoa > Chordata > Actinopteri > Cypriniformes > Gobionidae > Gobiocypris > Gobiocypris rarus. Next base: position 39,944,812 of record CM040921.1, on the reverse strand, counting down.
CATTGGACAAGAACAAACAAATAGTCCCGCCCCATAACTCGTGATTGGTCATCAGACATCAACAGATTGGTCTGAGCGTCACTCTTGAGGATTACTGGATATGAGAAGGTGCTTTTATACACCATAGACTGTATAAAATATGACCGTAGTGTCCGTGACGTCCACCCGTAGGAACTGAAGAGCGGTTCTTAAGCGTAGAGTAGGGTCGAGCTGGCCATCGCAATCTTGGCAGCGTCACTCCCGGATAACAGAAAATGGGCAAAGATCAAAACCACAATTAGTTTTTTTCTGCTGTAAAGTTGGGCATTTTAATATGAGCTCAATGAGATTCTGCTTCCTTCTGGAGCTGGTTCTAGAGGCCAGTCGATGAACTGCAGTTAAAGTCACTTCCGTATTGGCTTCAAGAGAAACTGGAGGAGGTTGCCGCTTGGTACAGACCATCTTTCACAAAATCACAGTTGCATTATGGGATAGTTTACAGTATTCTGCACTGTTGGAGCAGCTGATTGGCTGTTGAGTCCGACTCCTGATGGTTAAAGACGTGTAAAAGGAACAGACGGCTGTATGTTCTTATTGTTTATTAATCATGCCTGGCCTCATTAGCAGTAGCTGAGGCGTGCCTTCGCTCAAATGCCACCCATAATGCAGGGCCACTGTGAAATGTTTTATTACAGGCTAATCAAAAGCAAGTTCCCTGAAGGAGCCGCGAATCAGCGGAGATTAGTTATCTAAAGCGTTTCCGGCTCGTATCACCTCCCAGATCTATAATGAAACATAACAAGGTTTCTGTATCGTTTGGAGATTAGAGAGGTGCATTTGAGAAGGTAACATTTATCAAAAGGCCCTCATTTATCATTTATCAAAAGCACTCGCTAAAGGTCAATATCTGTCACGCATTTTACATCTTCGAGAGAAAAGCGAAATTAAAAAGCAGCGCTGGCTGATATTGATCCAAGGTGTTTGGGAAGCTTCCTCTGAAGTGAACCAGCGATAATGGAGGGAAATGACAATGAATAGAAATTAAAGGCAAGACTTCTCAGCGAGCCTCCTGATTGGGCAGTCGCAGTGCTGCACTTCATTTGCATCTCCTATCATCACATTTACATATTTCTTTAGCCCAGCAGAGAATATCTCATGAAAACGATGAGATTCAATGAGAAGTGAACACACACCCGCATCAGCGACATCTAAACACTCCAGGCCATTGGCAGTTCAGGATCAATATTTATTATTTCATACGCGCAGATTTTTTAACATTGAAAATAGTTTGTCTTGAATCATTACAGGTTCCTGTCTCTCACGAGCCTCACAGGTGATGAACTTTTGCCTCAATAATGGACAGGTAACATTACATTTAATAATTGAATCTTGGCACAATATCCCCTGTCATATATAAACATTAGACTGAACATTAACGCATCCATTTTGTACGTTATTATCACAATATGCTCAAGATACAAAACATAATGTATTGCATTTAAAAAAATGTTTACACTACTGTTCAAAAGTGACAGATTTTGTAAAAAAAAAAAAAATTAAATTCATTTTTATTTTATTAAAGCGTTCTTTTATTTATTAAGCATTAAACTGTTCTGTGATTGTGTAAATTAAAACTCTTTAGAATGTATATTGTGATTTTACGGTGTTTTAATCAGATATTCTCTGCAATAATTAAATCCTTGAAAAAACAACTCCCAACAAGCAGACGAAAACTAAACCAAAATGAAAGCCTCAAGCAGTGATGAAAGGGCCCTCGCACCCGTGCCACCACCACCATCAGGAGAACAGCGAATAGTGGGCCACATGCATTTAAGAGAAATATGGCAAAGTCACTTCAATGTGCCACACTTCCTGTTTCCAGCAGGTGGCGCTGTGACTGTCACTGAATATTGGCATGTAGTTGTCTTCAGGACAGGACTCTGATCAAACATGTGAAGTTTGGGGCAGATCGGACATTGTATGCCTGACTTACAGCAACATGGCAAAACACGGACACGCCTTCAGCAAAACTCAGCTTTGCAATGTAACGTCGCAAAGGCCTTTAGATTAGACTGACCAAATATCATGATCTGATTAAATCTCTAGATGACCTACTGAACATACACACACACACACACACACACACACACACATGGCAGAGAAAATTCTAAATATCTCTGTTGGGCTGTCACATGTGTCTGCCAAATCTCATAATATGTGTGAAACTTGCTCGAACACCGCTTAGTTGAAAGTTTGTAGGTGGCGCTATCGAGCCGTTCTAGTACTGAATCCCATATCAGATTATTAATTTTCACCACTTCTGACGCACGTGGAAAGTTTATGAGTTTCCAAGCGTGTTAAGGCCCCCAAACATGTGACTCATTTGGAAGAAGAAGAATAATAGGCTGAGCGAGTCCAATAGGGTGCTCGGGCGCTGATAAATGAAAGTGAAAGTGCAGTCATTCTGCACCGCTCTTTCCTTTAGACCTGTTTAATATCTGCAGTGTTTGTTACGTCCAGTGATTTGAAATGAAACCCACATCAAATGAAGCCCATTTCCTCCTGATTGATCACGATTGGACGTCCGACTAACATCACAGGCACGAGTGACCCAGTAACCCTGACCTCGGGTAAGGCTTCTCAAACAAACCGTGAAGAACCAGAGAAGTTCTCTGAGCTGGAAGACCATTTGCTTTGATGAAACGCTGGAGGTTTGATGTGTGTAATAAAGCTCTGACAGCAGTAAAGGTGGCCTCCATACGATCAGTCATGAAACACAACGCATGTGTTTATTGGTCTTCAGCTCTTTAGCCGAGCATCTCCATCTCTTTGAGGCAGTCCAGACCTTCAGTGTTTAGAAAATCTCACAGCCAACACTGAGGAACGTGGGCCGATCCGTGTCTCCGCCAAGGGATTCCCGCAGCTGTAAAAACAGGGAGCGCAGCTTTGGGGAAACACACTTCGAGCGGCCGCTTCAGGTGATCGAGCGGCTTCAGCTTCATTCCTCACGACCACAAGTCGGACACGCCTTCCATCCTAGGGAAGAGCCGTTCCCAGAGAGATTTCCCACCGAATCCCACTGACACTCATCAGTAGGGATGTGCCGAAGCCCAACACCTTGTTCGGAAAATGAATAACGCTTTGTAAAGGGGACATGGCTAGGCTTTCTGTGGTAATGATCCCGAATCCCAGAGTGATTATTTTGTGCAGTTTAACGTGTTAAAAATATTTAACGCAATTAACACAGCATTAATGCGTTTTTTTTTCTGTCATCCTTTGGCTAGCGTTACATTATATGATCACGCTCTTATTCATGCAAATGCTTTTAAACCGTTCAAGAGCGACCAGGCAGAGGAGAACGCGCTGACTGTGAATGTCCTGACTATGACACACACACACACACATGTTTGTTTTTGTGAAATGTGGGGACATTCCATAGGCGTTATGCATTTTATACCATACAAACCGTATTTTCTATACCCCTACACTGCCCCTGCCCCTAAACCTACCCATCACACACACACACACACACACACACACACACACACACACACACACACACACACACACACACACACACACACACACACACACACACACACACACACACTGCCCCTAAACCTCATCCTGTGTGATTTATAAGCATTTTGAAAAGTGAGGACATGGGGAACGTCCTCATATTTCACCCTCTCCTGTCATACCCATGTCATTATACACATTTGTGGGTTAGGGTTAGTCCCGAGTTCTCTTTCTCGCTTGAACGATCAATAACACAGAGAATTATGCCAAAATGTCATTTTTGTGGAGTATAATAACGTCTGAAATGAGTTATATGACATCTGATAAATGTATTATGTTTCTGTGTATTGATTATATATAAAGGTCAAAGGTTAATATGGCATTTATTATAATGGGCTGATGTGAAGATTGTTTTAAATTCTTTCAAATTAAAAGTTTTTTTTAAAAGCCTAATAAATGTTGAAATTGAAATGGATCAATGATACTGTAATGTTGGATGTGTATCATTAATGTTTCATAGAGACATCAGTATCAGTGTCAGAGGTACTTCAATCATAAAAACTAATGTTTAAAATACACTGTCTTTAATTTAGAGAGTTACTGTGAAATTATTACAATATAAAAATATTAATTACAGAAAAAAAATATTACAGAATTTTTTTATTTTATGAAATAGTTTTTTTAATCGATTGACAGAACTAAATATTTTATATAAATGGATAAACTTGGCATGTCTGCTTTCCCCATTGAGCCTCCATTAACACTTTTTGATGTTTTGAAAGAAAAACACAAGAGACGAGTCAAAATGACTTCTTGTGGTAATCAGCGTTATACAGCAAATGCTGCCGAATGAGCTTAACTTGTGCTGAACACAGAGCCTTTAAACTCTCACAGATCATTTCTCAGGACCTTTACATCAACGTAAACAGAGCTGAAAGCTGCAGAACTGTGTGTGTGTGTAATGTTGAGTGGGTGTGTTTTAAACAGCTCTGAGAAATGATTACAGTGATGTGACATTTGCGTTGTTCCCAGGGTAAAGAAAACAAGTCAAAGGTTTAACCTTCACTTCCGCTAAATCTCCTGAAATCAGCCTGAACTAATTTGAGTTTAACTTGTAAAACTGTCCACTGGCCTGACATGGAAAAGGACTCAATAAAACACAAATGAGCTCCAGATGACCTACTGAACATACACACACACACACACACACACACACACACACACACACACACACACACACACACACACACACACACACACACACACACACACACACACACTTCCATATGCCTCCATCCTTTGTTCTGTAAAGTCTGTGCAACAGACGCAGTCGAGCACTTCGCCGCAGCTTCTCTCTGTACTTCTGCAGTTATGAAACAAGCTAACCAAACTGAGAGATTTTATCCAGCACATACTGCAATGCCTCTGCTCATGCTTATTTCCACATCGGTTCATCTCTGAGATCCAAATAAATACAGGATAAAACGTCTCCTCATGTGTTTCCTGATTTCTGTGATCTGTTCTTAAACATGTTCAAGTCCAGCTTCACTAGTACTCCTAAAGTACTGAACAATTGAGCGTTAAACTTTAGTAAGTGATCTGACGCATGCTTTCTCCTGCTGAACAATGAGTTTGTGCAGAACAAACACCTCTCATGTTCTTCAGAACATGCGAACGGCAGTATAAAGAGCCTCGTTTAACACACAGAGCTCTGTGTCAAGTGTCTGACAGTGTGTGTGTGTGTGTGTGTGTGTGTGTGTGTGTGTGTTAGGATGGGAACCCGTCTGATAGTTCAGACGACCCTGAGGGACAGAAACAGCCAGAAGACCCCAACACACACAATCAGGAGAGCCGTGTTCCCTTCCAGCCTTCCGCAGTCAGACGTTCAAAGCTTCATCATTAAAACTGTGCCCTGGGACAAGCGCTGATCCAGCCACCACACACACTCCACTTCCATCCTTCACCTCTTTCTCTCTTTCACTGACACACAACACACTCACACACACATTCTGATCCCCACCGCAGCCTTCTTCATAGTAGAACTACAGCCAACCAGATACTGACAGGAAATGAGGTCGTTAGGCCCAATGATTGAACAATGCATAGAATGTTATATAGAATACCACAACGATAGATACATGACAACTGAATGATTATAGATTATAGATATGGCGTTAGAATGTTAGAACAGGATGCCCAATGTATCAACACACAATCATCACATAATATCGCCATCAGTGATTGTTTAAAACAGCCGATGATCAGGGCCGATTAAATCCTGTCAATCAAAAGGGGGTGAAAACGTTCAGACTGCAACTCATACTGTGTGAAGAAAACCTCTCGTGTTGAAGTTAAGGGCCATAACGCATTAATGTCACCTTTGGTGTAGGTGTTTTCCTACACCAAACATTATTCATAGCGCCCAATCGCAAAGACCTTTGTGCGCTGTTACTTCTGATAAGAAACAAAGTCTCAGCTTTCAAAAGCTGTCCATTTTAGCCACTTTATGTTAAATGCCGTGTTGATGCTCTTAAATGTGTCGTGACAGATTATAAAAGTTATAGCACATAAAAATATGCATGAAGATCAAAAGACATGTTGAAAGACAGTAAAATTTACTGAAATTAATCATGTCTCTTGCAATTACTCAATCTGAGTTTCAACTCTAATATTACAGTATAATTAGTTTACAGCATTATTTGGGAGGTATTTTTTGCCTTCGGTATCAGCTGAGAAATGTAGTATCGTGCATCTCTAGTTAGAACAATAGATAAAACAATAAATAGAATGAAAGACACAATGTTAGAATAACAAAGTTAGAACTGTAATATGGACAGGCGCTGTGTAGGTTGTAGTGAGCGCACGGTCACAAAGGATAACAAAATGAGCCTTTACTAGTAAATTCTGCTAAGACTATTTAGGAGATTCACAGGGAAGAAGCTCAGGAAATAACCATGCTTAAAATAGACATTACCAGACCATAAACCAAGGGGCCAGGAGCAGGAGGAGTCAGGAGAAGCCAGGAGCAGGAGGAACAGGAGGAGCCAGGAGCAGACGGAGCAGGAGGAGCCAGGAGAAGGAAGAGCCAGGAGCAGGAGGAGCCAGGAGCAGACGGAGCAGGGAGGAGCCAGGAGAAGGAAGAGCCAGGAGCAGGAGGAGCCAGGAGCAGGTGGAGCAGGGAGGAGCCAGGAGCAGGAGGAGCCAGGAAGAGCCAGGAGCAGGAGGAGCCAGGAGCAGGTGGAGCAGGAGGAGCCAGGAGCAGGAGGAGCCAGGAGAAGGAAGAGCCAGGAGCAGGAGGAGCCAGGAGCAGGTGGAGCAGGAGGAGCCAGGAGCAGGAGGAGCCAGGAGAAGGAAGAGCCAGGAGCAGGAGGAGCCAGGAGCAGACGGAGCAGGAGGAGCCAGGAGCAGGAGGAGCCAGGAGAAGCCAGGAGCAGGAGGAACAGCGAGGAGCCAGGAGCAGACGGAGCAGGAGGAGCCAGGAGAAGGAAGAGCCAGGAGCAGGAGGAGCCAGGAGCAGGTGGAGCAGGAGGAGCCAGGAGCAGGAGGAGCCAGGAGCAGGTGGAGCAGGGAGGAGCCAGGAGCAGGAGGAGCCAGAAGCAGGCGTAACAGGAGGAGCCAGGAGCAGGAGGAGCCAGGGAGGAGCCAGGAGCAGGAAGAGCCAGGAGGAGCCAGGAGCAGGAGGAGCCAGGGAGGAGCCAGGAGCAGGCGGAGCAGGAGGAGCCAGGAGCAGGAAGAGCCAGGAGCAGGGGAGCCAGGAGCAGGAAGAGCCAGGAGCAGGGGAGCCAGGTGCAGGAAGAGCCAGGAGCAGGAGGAGACAGGAGCAGGAGGAGCAAGGGAGGAGCCAGGAGCAGGAAGAGCCAAGAGCAGGCGCAGTGAGGAGCCAGGAGCAGGAACACACACACACACACACACAGGAGCAGGCAGAGCAGGGAGGAGCCAGGAGCAGGAAGAGCCAAGAGCAGGCGAAGCAGTGAGGAGCCAGGAGCAGGCGGAGCAGGGAGGAGCCAGGAGCAGGAAGAGCCAAGAGCAGGCGAAGCAGTGAGGAGCCAGGAGCAGGAAGAGCCAAGAGCAGGCGAAGCAGTGAGGAGCCAGGAGCAGGCGGAGCAGGGAGGAGCCAGGAGCAGGAGGAGCAGGGAGGAGCCAGGAGCAGGAAGAGCCAGAGCAGGCGGAGCAGGGAGGAGCCAGGAGCAGGCAGAGCAGGGAGGAGCCAGGAGCAGGAAGAGCCAAGAGCAGGCGAAGCAGTGAGGAGCCAGGAGCAGGCGGAGCAGGAGGAGCCAGGAGCAGGAAGAGCCAAGAGCAGGCGAAGCAGTGAGGAGCCAGGAGCAGGAAGAGCCAAGAGCAGGCGAAGCAGTGAGGAGCCAGGAGCAGGCGGAGCAGGGAGGAGCCAGGAGCAGGAGGAGCAGGGAGGAGCCAAGAGCAGGAAGATCCAGGGAGGAGCCAGGCGGGACCCAGAGCTCAGCCAGGACGATGGCCCACGGTGGAGTCGAGTAAGGGAGGAGCCATGGTGGAGGCTTGGCTAGGGCCAGGCGGGAAGCTGATTGGACCACACAAAACCAATGGTTTTGGAGACTGAGGCAGAGCAGCGATGAGTGTCTGAGGTAGAGACAGGATGCCAGAGGACAGAGGCAGAGCTGAGGGGACAAGCGGAGGTCACTGTTAAAGCTGCAACATTCTCCGCAAAAACCGAGAAAAAAGTTATTGTTCCCAGGGCTTTGAGAACAAAATTACGACAGTTCTCGCAGCTGGTTCTCGACACATCGTCTGAGCAGAACTTTTTTCTTGTGGGTGTCCAAGAACTATTGTGTGATTGGTCAGAAATTTTAAGTGGGCGGGGTTTAACGGAGAAACGGAAATGTTCGCACCTGCTGTTCTCGTGAAGTATGTAATGTCCGGGCCAGAATGAACTTTGTTCAGGTTCTTGCCACCTCGAGAAAACAAACAAATTTCTTTGTTCTTGCAGAGTATGTTCCAAGCTTTAGTCACCAGCACCCATACCACAAAAGCAGATCAATTCCCTCGAGGACCGTTCCCTGGGAGGTGTGCTCTGTGTTGTTTTACATCACCAGCCTCAGGGAAATACATGTTACACTGAAAGAGAGACTTTTTCGAAGTGCTTTCATTCTGCAATGATTTGCTGTTTTCTTAAAAAGAGACTAACCGTAGGTGTGTATTCCAGAGCATTCATGAATCACAACCATTTAAGTTCAGATCTGTGATAAAAGAGGGTGCCAGAGAAAAGCACAGCAGGAACATTCTGCTAAACATCTGGTTTCGTGTTCACAGAAGAAAGAAAGTCCTCCAGTGGCTGTTTGGAATGACATGAGTGTGAGGAAATGAGAAACTATTCAGCCCTGATTCAACCTTCTGTTATTCACCAAAATAACTTTTCCTTCACTTTCTGATTTTCATGCCGCTCTTGTTCGCACAACTCTGTGTCAAGTGTCTGACAGTGTGTGTGTGTGTGTGTGTGTGTGTGTGTGTGTGTGTGTGATTGATGAGGACTCAATGAGGTGCCTGAGAGAGCAGGTACAGACGAGCGGCCCTCAGTGTGTGTGTTTATGTGTGTTTAGGAGATAAATGAGATTCACTCACGACGTGAAGTCGGTCTCCAGACAGAATCAAAGAACCACTAACCCCTGACACACACACACACTTTTCTCCTGCAGCGGATCAGGGTGTGTGTTGTATGTTGTTGTTCATTACACCTGTACAATCTGTTTCTGTAGGTCTGATCCCTGCAGCTCAGAGTTTCTCTCACGTTCATGTGAAATGAGAATGAAACTGTGAGCAGCATTAGCACATTTATCCGTCTCACCTGAGAGCAGCTCCATTATTACCTCAGCTGAGAACTCTCACACAGACACACACATACACACACACATATTTAACACTGACACACACTCATCACAGTGACTGCACACTTTAAAGGAAGTTCATTCTGACACAGGTGATGTGAAGCTGTTGGTTAGTTCCTCACGGAGCTCATATGAGGCAGATTCTCAGAGCGGAAGATAAGGACTGTCATTATGCGACTCTTTGTCAACACGTTACTAATACTGGCCATGTTAAAATGGCTCAGGGACAATAAATGATGTTTTTGTGGGAAGCAAGAAATGCTTGATTGTGATTGTTATCCAGCGGCGAGTAAAGCAGCTTTAGTCCTTCAGCTCAAATAAACACAGATTACAAACTAGTCCATTACTGCGTATTTATTGGTTTGTTTCAGATGGACTTCTTCCTCTGGCAGAACTGATTAAACGTCAGACTGGATTTGAGAACTAGATTTAGAAAGTTACAGAATAAGACATTTTAAATGGGAGCTGTGTATAATAATAAAGCCGAGTTTTCCCAGTTATTATAGTGTCACTGTAAAATAAACAGAAGTTTTCATAAGTATGTTTTAATAACTTCTTTGTTTCCATCCAATTTAACAGGTCACAATCATTTCTGCTCGATTTGATGAGTTCCCAGATTTTGCAGTGCAGTCATATAGACAGCAATTAAACACACACCGTCGATAGGATGAAGATCTGTGTGAGTGTGTTTCAGTTCAGAGATCACAGGCGTATCGCTGTCATTCCTATGACACACGGTTTGTTCTTTGACTTTCTCTCTGTGTTCAGACTCTCTTTACCCGTCTGTGTTTCATCTCCCCTGTCTCTATACACCTCACACACACACACACACACACACACACACACACACACACACACACACACACACACACACACACACACACTTTTACACAAGTGTTTACAGCTGCTGTTGGTGAATGAAGTGATTTGGAGAGCCGCGGGAACAGTAGGTGAAGTGAAACGACTGTCAGTCTGTCATGATTTAATCTGTCGTTCTTCAGTTTCATACAGCTCTGATTCTTCACCAGCAGAAACGCTCGTATGAAGCATTGGGTCGTTTATTCAGAAACTGTAAAGGAGCAGATATCTGTGCTCCTGGTGGAAAGCCTTTAGGACACAATGCTGTTAAACAGAGCGTTAGGGAAAACTACAGCACACACAGGGAGAAAACAACAGAAACAGAATTTTTAATTATTAGACAAAAAAACAAGTGCTCTACTGGGTGGTTGCCCTGCTCGCTTAATAAACAAACTCCAGCTGCTGCCCCTAAACCTACCAGAACACACACACACACACACACACACACACCACACACACACACAACACTGCACTGGCTCCTATTAAACATCGCATACATTTTAAAATCTTGCGCAAAAATGCATCTCTTTACTATGACATACACACAGAACATTATCAATTTATATTATTCAAATCAGTAAATGATTATTAGGCTGCATTATCTAGGTCAGCCGGAACCGGGAACACTTCCCATAACACCTGATGTACTCGTTACATCATCAGAAGAATGGCATCTACGCTAATGTTAGTGTCTCTGTTTATCCCGAGGTTTACTGCAGTCAGCCGGATCCGGGCCGGATCCAGATCAGATGGTGGACCTGCGTCTGGACATGACCAGCTCATCCCTGAAGTGTCTGAGAGAGCGTGTCCATTAAACTCTGCCCTGTAAAGCCCCATCCACACGACATCCTTAATAAACCCGTCTCCGGCATGACGACTCCAATATATCGAATAATCTCAAAAATATCTATTTATCTAATATGACCTCTGACCTGTAATGTTGCCAGAATTATAATCATACACTGTACACACACACACACACTGCCCCTGACTGAGTCTGGTTTCTCCCAAGGTTTTTTTCTCCATTCTGATCCTGAAGGAGTTTTGGTCCCTTGCCACCGTTGCCTTTGGCTTTTGGCTTGCTCAGTTGGGGACACTAAATCTCAGCTCTATCACCGATCCCCCTACATTGACACGATATGATGATTGAAATGAGCTGATGACATCACCGTATTCACCAGAGCGGCTGCAACAAATTCTGTTGCATTATTCTCCTGTTAACACTGTGAAGCTGCTTTGAAACAATTGGACTAGGTGCGCTGTAAATAAAGGTGACTTGACTTTACTTTACAAAGCAACACAACAGTACTAGGGCTAGTCAGGCATCAAGTGTGTGTGCTGTTTTCTGAGCACACACACACAGAGCCCTACACACAACATGTGAACGCTGAATTCAGTTCTCTTCAATTTGAGCTTAAATGGACACGTGCATGCAAACGCCCGCCTCTGTGAGTATCCTCATAAACAAAGGAAACGGATGTGTGTCATTTATATTAGGTCTGTGCATTCGTCTTAAAGGGACAACAGCCTAATAAACCCTATACAAAGTTCAATCTAATTATATTATTAATAATAATGAATGAATTGTTTGCAGTGATTTGGAGCATGAATGAGAAGTCGAGCGGCTCTGTGTGTTTGATTCTTTGCTGAGAGGTGATTTCACTCGTTCTGCAGTGTAACAGACTCTCTCTCTCTCTCTCTCTCTCTCTCTCTCTCTCTCTCTCTCTCTCTCTCTCTCTCTCTCTCTCTCTCTCTCACACACACACACACACACACACATGTACACACACTCTCTCTCTCTGTCCGTCTCTCTTTCCTGCACGTCCTTCTGAATTTGATCGGCTTTTCCTCCCACACACACTCACACACACACACACACACACACACACACACACACACACACATAAATAAGACACACACACACACACACACACACACACACACTCACCTACCTACCTACCAAGTACAGCCTCACACACAGAATCTCTCTCCACACACACACACACTCACACACACACACACACACACACACACACACACACACACACACACACACACACACACACACACACACATACACACAACACTCTTTCCACTCTATAGGCTTCCTCTCTCTCTCTCTCTCTCTCTCTCTCTCTCTCATGTAAGGGTTTGAAGAAGCACTCCACCTCGAAATCACTCATGGAAAAAGCTCTTTCTGGAGAGACCTGTGAGGAGTGTGTGTGTGTGTGTGTGTGTGTGTGTGTGTGTGTGTGTGTGTGTGTACAGAGCCAGTTCCCAGAGGCTTTAGGAGAATATCGGATTCAATCTGCTCGGCTTTATCCGAGGTACAGAGGTTTAGGTTTCTATCTCCATCCATTGTAGTGGCTTTGAAGTCGAGCTGAGCATTTACACCGCTTACAGGAGCAGAAACTATTATCAGTGATGAAGCATCGCTGTTCATCACGTCATCAGATGCATGGAAGATAAAACAATCACAGAGATGGACTCCTCATGCCAGACAGGAAGTAAACACCTAGCAACCCCCAAACCCCCGGGTAACCACCCTCAGCAGATTTTTTTTTGTGTTGATGTCTTGGTTTGCTCTGCTCATCTGTACAGTATTGCAGCACACACACACACACACTGTCCTGCTCATCTCGCTCTCATCCACCTCTCAAACACACATCAGATAATGACACACACACAGCACTTTGAACCGATGAACGCTCTGAAACGGTGATGTATTCACACAGATCTGAAGCCTGTCGCTCCTGGACGGCTTTGAACACTGGAGAAGTTTGGGATATTGATTTTAGTCCAGACGAGTGTTTGTATATAACACGCACACACACACACACTCTGATACACACACAGAGACACTCACTCACTCACAGCCTCACACACAGAATCTCTCTCTCTCTCTCTCTCTCTCTCTCTCTCTCTCTCTCTCTCTCTCTCTCTCTCTCTCTCTCTCTCTCTCTCTCTCACACACACACACACATGTTGTGTTTCCATGTTTTGTGGGGACATTCCATAGGCGTAATGCATTTTATACTGTACAAACCGTATTTTCTATCCCCCTACACTGCCCCTGCCCCTAAACCTACCCATCACACACACACACACACACACACACACACACACACACACACACACACACACACACACACACACAAACACACAAACACACACAAACACACACACACACACACACACACACACACACACACACACACACACACACACACACACACACACACACACACACTCACTCACTCACTCACTCACTCACTCACTCACTCACTCACTCACTCACTCACAGCCTCACACAGAATCTCTCTCTCTCTCTCACACACACACACACACACACACACACACACACACACACACACACACACACACACACACACACACACACACACACACACACACACACACACACACACACACATGTTGTGTTTCCATGTTTTATGGGGACATTCCATAGGCGTAATGCATTTTATAACTGCCCTGCCCCTAAACCTACCCATCACACACACACACACACACACACACACACACACACACACACACACACACACACACACACACACACACACACACACACACACACACACACACACACACACACACACACACACACACACACACTACATCACAGGAGACATGCTGCATTTTACTTTTTCAAAAACATCACTTAGTGTGATTTATAAGATGTTTTCCTCATGGGGACCAAAAATGTCCCCACAAGGACAAAAATTTGGATATTGCCATCTTTGTGGGGACATTTTGTCCCCATACCGTAGGGGATTACCAGTCCACACACACACACACACACACACACACACACACACACACACACACACACACACACACACACACACACACACACACTCACACACATACACACACACACACACACACACACACAGAATCTCTCTCTCTCTCACACACACACTCACAAAGATGTTCTCAGTCTTCTTAGAGCAGCCGCTGGAATAAATGAAATTCAAACCGTCTTCTTCTGTCAGAATAACAGCGGATCGAGATTGAGCTCTCAAATCTCTAACCTTGACTTACAGCGAGCTGTCACCTGTACTAAAAGCACTGTGTGTGTATCAGTGTGTGTGTATGTGTTTCTCTGTGTGTGTGTGTGTGTGTATCAGAGTGTGTGTGTGTCTCTCTATGTGTGTGCGTGTGTGTATGTCAAGTCAAGTCAAGTCACCTTTATTAATATAGCGTTTTTACAATTCTGATTGTTTCAAAGCAGCTTCACAGTGTTAAACAGGAAATAATGCAACAGAATTGCTGCTGCTCCTCCTCTCTCCTCCTCTTTCCTCTAGCTCTCCTCATCCCCCTCAGCTCTCTCTGCTCTCCTCTTCACCTCCTCTTTCACTGTCTTTGGTTCTCGCTCTGCTGCGGCTCCTCCTCTCTCTCTCCTCCTCCTCTCCTTTTCTTCTCTCTCTCTCCTCCTCTCCTCTCCTCTCCTCTCCTCCTCTCTCCTCCTCTCTCTCTCTCCTCACCTCTCCTCTCCTCCTCTCTCTCTCTCCTCTCTCACCTCTTCTCTCCTCTTCTCCTCCTCTTTCACTGTCTTTGGTTCTCGCTCTGCTGCGGCTCCTCCTCTCTCTCTCCTCCTCTCTCTCTCCTCCTCTTCTCTCCTCTCCTCTCCTCTCTCTCCTCTTCTTTTCTCTCCTCTCCTCTCCTCCTCTCTCTCTCTCTCTCTCCTCCTCTCCTCTTCTCTCCTCACCTCTCCTCTCCTCCTCTCTCCTCCTCTCTCCTCCTCACCTCTTCTCTCCTCCTCTCTCTCCTCTCCTCCTCTCTCTCTCCTCCTCTTCTCTCCTCTCTCTCCTCTTCTCTTCTCTCTCTCTCCTCTCCTCCTCTCTCTCTCCTCTCTCTCCTCCTCTCCTCTTCTCTCCTCACCTCTCCTCTCCTCCTCTCTCCTCCTCCTCCTCCTCCTCACCTCTTCTCTCCTCCTCTCTCTCCTCTCCTCCTCTCTCTCCTCTCTCCTCTCTCTCTCCCCCCTCTTCTGTCCTCTCTCTCCTCCTCTCCTCTTCTCTCCTCACCTCTTCTCTCCTCCTCTCTCTATTCTCCTCCTCTCTCTCCTCTTCTCCTCTCCTCTCTCCTCCTCTCTCCTCTCTCTCCTCTTCTCTCTCTCCTCTCCTCTTCTCTCCGCCTCTCTCCTCCTCTCTCTCCTCTCCTCTCCTCTTCTCCTCTCCTCTCCTCTTCTCCTCTCTCCTCTCTCTCTCTCCTCTTCTCTCCTCCTCTCTCCTCTCTCTCCTCTCTCTTCTCTCCTCTCCTCTTCTCTCCGCCTCTCTCCTCCTCTCTCTCTCCTCTCCTCTCCTCTCTCCTCCTCTCCTCTCTCCTCTTCTCCTCCTCTCTCCTCTCTCTCCTCTCTCCTCCTCCTCCTCTCCTCTCCTCTGCTCTCCTCTTCTCCTCATCTCTCGCTGTCTCTGGTTCTCGCTCTGCTGCGGCTCCTCCTCTCCTCCTCCTCTCTCTCCTCCCTCTCTCCTCTTCTCCTCCTCTCTCCTCCAGCTCTCATCTGCTCTCTTTTTCTCCTCCTCTCTCGCTGTCTCTGGTTCTCGCTCTGCAGCGGCTCCTCCTCTCTCCTCCAGCTCTCCTCTTCTCTCCTCTAGATCTCCTCTTCTCCTCCTCTCTCCTCCAGCTCTCCTCTTCTCTCCTCTCTCCTCTAGCTCTCCTCCTCTTCTCCTCCTCTCTCGCTGTCTCTGGTTCTCGCTCTGCAGCGGCTCCTCCTCTCTCCTCCAGCTCTCCTCTTCTCTCCTCTAGATCTCCTCTTCTCCTCCTCTCTCCTCCAGCTCCTCTTCTCTGCTCTCCTCTTCTCCTCCTCTCGCTGTCTCTGGTTCTCGCTCTGCAGCGGCTCCTCCTCTCTCCTCCAGCTCTCCTCTTCTCCTCTCCTCTAGCTCTCCTCCTCTCTCCTCATCTCTCGCTGTCTCTGGTTCTCGCTCTGCTGCGGCTCCTCCTCTCTCCTCCAGCTCTCCTCTCTCTCCTCTCCTCTAGCTCTCCTCCTCTTCTCCTCCTCTCTCCTCCAGCTCTCATCTGCTCTCCTTTTCTCCTCATCTCTCGCTGTCTCTGGTTCTCGCTCTGCAGGGCTCCTCCTCTCCTCTTCTCTCCTCTAGATCTCCTCTTCTCCTCCTCTCTCCTCCAGCTCTCCTCTTCTCTCCTCTCCTCTAGCTCTCCTCCTCTTCTCCTCCTCTCGCTGTCTCTGGTTCTCGCTCTGCAGCGGCTCCTCCTCTCTCCTCCAGCTCTCCTCTTCTCTCCTCTAGATCTCCTCTAGATCTCCTCTTCTCCTCCTCTCTCTCCTCCAGCTCTCCTCTTCTCTCCTCTCCTCTAGCTCTCCTCCTCTTCTCCTCCTCTCTCGCTGTCTCTGGTTCTCGCTCTGCAGCGGCTCCTCCTCCTCCAGCTCTCCTCTTCTCTCCTCTAGATCTCCTCTTCTCCTCCTCTCTCCTCCAGCTCTCCTCTTCTCTCCTCTCCTCTAGCTCTCCTCCTCTTCTCCTCCTCTCTCGCTGTCTCTGGTTCTCGCTCTGCAGCGGCTCCTCCTCTCTCTCCTCCAGCTCTCATCTGCTCTCCTTTCTCCTCATCTCTCGCTGTCTCTGGTTCTCGCTCTGCAGGCTCCTCCTCTCTCCTCTTCTCTCCTCTAGATCTCCTCTTCTCCTCCTCTCTCCTCCAGCTCTCCTCTTCTCTCCTCTCCTCTAGCTCTCCTCCTCTTCTCCTCCTCTCTCGCTGTCTCTGGTTCTCGCTCTGCAGCGGCTCCTCCTCTCTCCTCCAGCTCTCCTCTTCTCTCCTCTAGATCTCCTCTAGATCTCCTCTTCTCCTCCTCTCTCCTCCAGCTCTCCTCTTCTCTCCTCTCCTCTAGCTCTCCTCCTCTTCTCCTCCTCTCTCGCTGTCTCTGGTTCTCGCTCTGCTGCGGCTCCTCCTCTCTCCTCCAGCTCTCCTCTTCTCTCCTCTAGATCTCCTCTTCTCCTCCTCTCTCCCCCAGCTCTCCTCTTCTCTCCTCTCCTCTAGCTCTCCTCCTCTCCTCTCTCCTCCAGCTCTCCTCCTCTCTCGCTGTCTCTGGTTCTCGCTCTGCTGCGGCTCCTCTCTCTCCTCCATCTCTCCTCCTCTCCTCTCTTCTCTCCTCCAGCTCTTCGAAGTAGAAACTCCAGTTGAAGTAAACGCCTGACTGCCGTCCCCTGCACTTCTCGTGCTTGTCTTGCAGTAATTGCCTTATTTCATCATAGCAGGTGAAGGGCAGCCGAATAACTCTCTCTCTGTGTGTCTGCCGTCTGTCGAGTGTGTGTGTGGCAGAGCGTTCAGGAACAGGTGTGAGCGCTTTAACCGTTGCACACCCAGATGTCACCGCTAAACTAAGGAGACTCGTCCCAGAGGTGTTTAATGAACTTTCCTCTCCGAGGGACTCAGAAAGTGTGACGCGCTCCTCTGCTGAACGCTCTCACAGGCGTACACCCTGATGTATTAAAGCAACACGTCTGCTTTCTGCCATCATTCAACACAAACTGAAGCTTTCAGGTTAAAAAGGACATAAAAGCACAATTAATAGACCATGTGCCTTATTCCAGGTCTTCTGAAGTCATGTGATATTTTATGAATTCCCATTTTAATTTTAGTCAATATTACATGATTCATGTCAGCATTTGTGAATGAATCATTAATGCTTTAATAAGTTCTCATTCATTAACATGAAGTAACTACATTACCTAACAAACTAAAAATACAGAATTAATCATAGTAAGGACAATTTTGTAATTTTGTTAATTTTCTATTTATAAATTAAAAGTTGTATATCTGTTAGCAGTAGCTAATTCAACTGACATTACCAGATAATGAACAATTATATTTTTATTGATTGACATTAACAAAGATTAATAAATTGTGTGATTACAAAATACACTTTTCAAAATTCTGGCAGAAATGAATACTTTATTCATGAAGGATTTGAATCACTGAATCAAGGAATCATTCTGTTGAAGTGGATCTTTTCAATGAATCGTTTAGTCCAGTTAGAATGACTTCATAATCAGTGACTCGATCTCGGTAAAATCTCACGGAAGATTCTGTCAGTTATGATTATCATATGATTTCACAAGACTTGAGGACAAAAAAACTGAATTGAAATAACGCAGATTAAAAATAAAATACTAATATTAGATGAAAAAGAATTACTGAAACAAGGTAATAAAAATAAACGCTAATAAAAAATATTAATAAGTTGTATAATAGTATATGAATAACACTAGAATGACACAGTTGAAGGCCTGCTGTGAGTGAACTCAGTGTATTCTGTGCACACACACACACACACACACACACACACACACACACACACACACACACACACACACACAGGAAGAGATGAAGGAATTACATTCAGTCAGTTGTGAAGTTTTGAGCTGTGCTCCAGTTCATTCTAGATTTGCCAGCTGTGCCGCACATGAGTGGATTCACTATTGATATGAGGAGAGACTGGAACGCTTCTCCAGAGAGAGTGTGTGTGTGTGTGTATGTGTGTGTGTGTGTGTGTGGGCATGTTTTTGTAGGAAAGTTATCAGGACACAAATGTGTATAATGACATGGGTATGACATAGGTATTACAAAAAGAGGGTGGAATATGAGACGTTCTATGTCCTTCCATTTTTCAAAATGCTTATAAATTACACAGGAGTGAGGTTAGGCAGTGTGTGTGTGTGTGTGTGTGTGTGTGTGTGTGTGTGTGTGTGTGTGTGTGTGTGTGTTCTGTGTGATGGGTAGGCTTAGGCAGGGCAGGGGCAGTGTGTGTGTGTGTGTGTGTGTGTGTGTGTGTGTGTGTGTGTGTGTGTGTGTGTGTGTGTGATGGGTAGGTTTAGGCAGTGGGGAGAAAAATAATGTTTGTACAGTATAAAATACATAATATGGAATGTCCTCATAAATATGGAAACACAACATGTGTGTGTGTGTGTGACTGCAACTTTACGTATGGGACAAAATGTCTACAAAGATGGCAATATCCAAATTTTTGTCCTTCTTGTGGGGACATTTTTTGGTCCTCATGAGGAAACATCTTATAAATCACACTAAGTGATGTTTTTTGAAAAAGTAAAATGCAAAGTGTTCCTGTGATGGGTAGGTTTAGGGGCAGGGGCAGTGTAGGGGATAGGAAAATACGGTTTGTACAGTATAAAATGCATTACGCCTATGGAATGTCCCCATAAAACATGGAAACACAACATGTGTGTGTGTGTGTGTGTGTGTGTGTGTGTGTGTGTGTGCTCGCACCATGAGCAGATTCACTATTGACATGAGGAGAGACTGAACGCTTCACCAGAGAGTGTGTGTGTGTGTGTGTGTGTGTGTGTGTGTGTGTGTGTGTGTGTGTGCTACGCATCCCTGTGTGTGTTTAAAATGTAATTTATTATTATTGTTAAATATTAAATAAAATAAGAAATATTACTATTGTAATATTTCACTGTTAAAAAAAAGATTATTTAAGAAAAATAATACAATAATTTATTAAAGATTTTTTATGAATTCTAATATTTCTGGCTGTCCAAAGGTCTTCATTTTCCAGCATTAAAGCACAGAGTGTTTGGGAAGGCTCTCTCTCGCTGTGATAGTGCTCCTCATCAGAGCTTGTGCAGATGTTTACGGCGTGTTTGGGCTCCAGATGTGTGTTAAAGCGACTCAGACACCGGCGGATCACGAGCTGGTGTGAATGAACAGCGACACGCTTCACTCTGAAACACGCAGCGCATGTGTTCATTACTTTATTACATCATCGCATTAAGCCATATCACGGTTTGGGTTTGGGTTAGATTAACTAACTTAATTTAACAGAAGATGTCTGTTTTGTAAAGCTACCTCTGTAAGACAGGAAGCACTTTATATATATATATATATATATATATATATATATATATATATATATATATATATATATATATATATATATATATATATTATTTATTCATTTTTACAGAAGTTTCAGCATATTCCTTTTGTAAAGCTACAGAACTTGTTTGACTCATCAATGTTGTGTAAGTTTGAGCCGTGTGTTTATTAATGTCTGGAATATTCCCAGCCCTTCCTGTGATGTAGTGTTGCTTCTCATAGGAAGTGATTCGACTCTTTACATTAAGGCCGAGTGAGGACAGGGTGTTGGGGAATCACTTTTTTTCTCTTTTTCATCAAACCGCAGTTTTTGCAAGTTCCCGCAATTTCATTGCATAAAACTGCATAAATATCTCTCATGTTCCATCACATTTTTTAAGAAAACGTGCCGCATAATCAAGGAAAATCTGCATTTTTCTGGAGGGACTGTTATATTATCATATTAACTGCACAGTAGGGTTGTGTTTCTCTGCCGTCTGTGACCCATCGGACAGACAGAGACCTCAGCAGCTCATTTACACACACACACACACACACACACACACACACACTTCAGAGAAAGTTCATGAGGAAACTGGACGTAATGTGCGTCCATTCTGGACATAAAGGCGTATTGGAGCTGTGCACAGATCAGTGTGGGCCGACATCAGCGGCAGCCTCATTAATTTACTGCCAACGAGGTTAGAGACTCCTGCTCAGTTCTGCTCCACCTGACGCGCGTGTGTGAGTCTGTAGTTTTAGAAAGCACACACATACATACACACACTCTCTCTCACACTCTCACACACACACTCTAACACACACAAAACTCTCACACACACACACACACACACACACACACACACACACACACACACACACACACACACACACACACACACACACAATACCCATCACAGGAAACATTGTGCATTTTTACTTTCTCAAAAAAACTCATCCTGTGTGATTTATAAGCCTTTTGAAAAGCTGGCTGGACCCCACAATGTAGGTAATCTCAGGTTTTACTATCCTTATGGGGACATTTGGTCCCCACAGTGTAATATAAACAAGGACACACACACACTCTCTCTCTCTCTCTTTCACACACACACACACACACACACACACACACACACACACACACACACACACACACACACACACACACACACACACTGTTTGGCAGGACTCGTGCGTGTGTGTGAGTCTGGGATGGGGTCCATGTGTGTAACTCATCCGTCAGCAGCAGGAACCATTGTGCTCGACTGCTGGTGCCGAGGGAACTCTGAGCCTGCGACACCTGTTCCCGACAGCCGGGCCGGCCGTGCGCGCGGAGCGTCCAGAGTGTGTGGCGGTCAGGATGCCAGCGCTGCAGCGGGGATCAGGGTCATCTCCCTGCGTCAGGGTTAAACACTGTTTTTCTGACAGGCTGGAGAGAACAGCAGAAACAAGCTGTGAATGAGTCTGGAGAGAGCGCACGCCGCTGGGCCACCATGCCTCGCCCCGCAGGCCGCCGCTTCCCAGGTGATGAGCGTCTCTGGCGCAGCACCAATCCCAGCCGCCGCTGGCCCATCCCACAGACTCCGAGCGAGCGCCGCTGGCCCATCCCACAGACTCTGAGCGAGCGCCGCTGGCCCATCCCACAGACTCTGAGCAGAGCGCTGGCCCATCCCACAGACTCCGAGCGGAGCGATTGCTGGCCCATCCCACAGACTCTGAGCAGAGCGCCGCTGGCCCATCCCACAGACTCTGAGCAGAGCGCTCGCTGGCCCATCCCACAGACTCCGAGCGGAGCGCTCGCTGGCCCATCCCACAGACTCCGAGCGGAGCGCTCGCTGGCCCATCCCACAGACTCTGAGCAGAGCGCCGCTGGCCCATCCCACAGACTCTGAGCAGAGCGCCGCTGGCCCATCCCACAGACTCCAAGCGGAGCGATCGCTGGCCCATCCCACAGACTCCGAGCGGAGCGCCGCTGGCCCATCCCACAGACTCCAAGCGAGCACTCGCTGGCCCATCCCACAGACTCCGCGGAGCACCGCTGGCCCATCCCACAGACTCCGAGCGGAGCACTCGCTGGCCCATCCCACAGACTCCGAGCGGAGCGCCGCTGGCCCATCCCACAGACTCGAGCGGAGCGCCGCTGGCCCATCCCACAGACTCTGAGCGGAGCACTCGCTGGCCCATCCCACAGACTCTGCGGAGCACTCGCTGGCCCATCCCACAGACTCCGAGCGAGCGCCGCTGGCCCATCCCACAGACTC
>CM040921.1:39857500-39917500 GCA_023029165.1 Gobiocypris rarus | reverse complement strand
CCGATAGCAGACGCTTGGAAAACCTGTCTGAAATCAGTCATTATTCCCGCAGTTCCACAGAAAACACACACTGCGGCTTTAAACATATTTACCTCGTAAACACAAGTGTGAACTTTGCCAGCCGAACTAACATCATTAACAACAACCTTCACCGAGACACACGCCAGCGTAAATCTCAAGACGCCGAGGACGTGTCGCCGCTTCCCTTCTCTCGATGTGCAAGAGCACTGATTCCCGACATCACGAGGCATTCATATCCCAGAAACACTATTAACACGCTCAACAGGACACGAGACACACAATTAGAAATAATTCTATCGGGCGCTTTCATCCAAAGGCCTTGGCAGTCCCGGAGCGAGAGCAGCTCATTTTCCTGTGACCCAGGTGCTCGGATTCCCAAAGGTAATTTTCACTGAAAACATCGAACCTGTTATGAATAATAATAACATGCAAACCGCAGCCACCTGGCCAGACGGAGAATATCATTCTGATTAGATTGTGCCACCTGATTTCACCAGTTCCGCTCTCCTCATCAATAACAGAATACCCATAATCCTCCACTCACGCACCTGCGCGCTACACACACACACACACTTTGTGTTCATAACACCTCACACACACACACACACACACACACACACACACACACACACACACAGACGGCAGAGAGCTATTACACTTTGAAGAGAAGCACCCGAAATGTGCTGTTGTTCTGCTTCCTCTGCCAATGAGAAGCACTGCCAGATAAACAGTCAGGTGTGTGTGTGTGTGTGTGAGTGAGGAAATTAACACTGAACTTTCAAACAAGCTCAACATCTTACAATGAAGCCACTGAACCAGTGTAATTTCCTCAAAATACAATATTTATTCATTTATAGTACCCAAAAAAATTATGTTATTCAATATGAAACTTCCATTCTTTCAAAAACACACGGAAAGCCTGCAAACTGAACTCTAACATTTCTCATCCAATGATCAGGCCTCATATGATAAATTCAGCTTTAATCACAGGAATAAATGACACGTTACTATATATTCACACAGAGAACAGCTGATCTACACTGGAGGAATATTACACTGATACTGGAGTTATGATCAGATAATGAACAGAAGCACTATATATTCACACAGAGAACAGCTGATCTACACTGGAGGAATATTACACTGATACTGGAGTTATGATCAGATAATGAACAGAAGCACTATATATTCACACAGAGAACAGCTGATCCACACTGAGGAATATTACACTGATACTGGAGTTATGATCAGATAATGAACAGAAGCACTATATATTCACACAGAGAACAGCTGATCTACACTGGAGGAATATTACACTGATACTGGAGTTATGATCAGATAATGAACAGAAGCACTATATATTCACACAGAGAACAGCTGATCTACACTGGAGGAATATTACACTGATACTGGAGTTATGAACAGATAATGAACAGAAGCACTATATATTCACACAGAGAACAGCTGATCTACACTGGAGGAATATTACACTGATACTGGAGTTATGATCAGATAATGAACAGAAGCACTATATATTCACACAGTGAACAGCTGATCTACACTGAGGAATATTACACTGATACTGGTGTTATGATCAGATAATGAGCAGAAACACTATATATTCACACAGAGAACAGCCGATCTACACTGAGGAATATTACACTGATACTGGAGTTATGATCAGATAATGAACAGCAATATATTCACACAGAGAACAGCTGATCTACACTGGAGGAATATTACACTGATACTGGAGTTATGATCAGATAATGAACAGAAGCACTATATATTCACACAGAGAACAGCTGATCTACACTGGAGGAATATTACACTGATACTGGAGTTATGATCAGATAATGAACAGAAGCACTATATATTCACACAGAGAACAGCTGATCTACACTGGAGGAATATTACACTGATACTGGAGTTATGATCAGATAATGAACAGAAGCACTATATATTCACACAGAGAACAGCTGATCTACACTGGAGGAATATTACACTGATACTGGAGTTATGATCAGATAATGAACAGAAGCACTATATATTCACACAGAGAACAGCTGATCTACACTGGAGGAATATTACACTGATACTGGAGTTATGATCAGATAATGAACAGAAGCACTATATATTCACACAGAGAACAGCTGATCTACACTGGAGGAATATTACACTGATACTAGAGTTATGATCAGATAATGAGCAGAAGCGCTATATATTCACACAGAGAACAGCCGATCTACACTGGAGGAATATTACACTGATACTGGAGTTATGATCAGATAATGAACAGAAGCACTATATATTCACACAGAGAACAGCTGATCTACACTGGAGGAATATTACACTGATACTGGAGTTATGATCAGATAATGAACAGAAGCACTATATATTCACACAGAGAACAGCTGATCTACACTGGAGGAATATTACACTGATACTGGAGTTATGATCAGATAATGAACAGAAGCACTATATATTCACACAGAGAACAGCTAATCTACACTGGAGGAATATTACACTGATACTGGAGTTATGATCAGATAATGAACAGAAGCGCTATATATTCACACAGAGAACAGCTGATCTACACTGAGGAATATTACACTGATACTGGAGTTATGATCAGATAATGAACAGAAGCACTATATATTCACACAGAGAACAGCTGATCTACACTGGAGGAATATTACACTGATACTGGAGTTATGATCAGATAATGAACAGAAGCACTATATATTCACACAGAGAACAGCTGATCTACACTGGAGGAATATTACACTGATACTGGAGTTATGATCAGATAATGAGCAGAAGCACTATATATTCACACAGAGAACAGCTGATCTACACTGGAGGAATATTACACTGATACTGGAGTTATGATCAGATAATGAACAGAAGCACTATATATTCACACAGAGAACAGCTGATCTACACTGGAGGAATATTACACTGATACTGGAGTTATGATCAGATAATGAACAGAAGCGCTATATATTCACACAGAGAACAGCTGATCTACACTGGAGGAATATTACACTGATACTGGAGTTATGATCAGATAATGAACAGAAGCACTATATATTCACACAGAGAACAGCTGATCTACACTGAGGAATATTACACTGATACTGGAGTTATGATCAGATAATGAACAGAAGCACTATATATTCACACAGAGAAGAGCTGATCTACACTGGAGGAATATTACACTGATACTGGAGTTATGATCAGATAATGAACAGAAGCGCTATATATTCACACAGAGAACAGCTGATCTACACTGGAGGAATATTACACTGATACTGGAGTTATGATCAGATAATTAGCAGAAGCACTATATATTCACACAGAGAACAGCTGATCTACACTGGAGGAATATTACACTGATACTGGAGTTATGATCAGATAATGAACAGAAGCACTATATATTCACACAGAGAACAGCCGATCTACACTGGAGGAATATTACACTGATACTGGAGTTATGATCAGATAATGAACAGAAGCACTATATATTCACAAAGAGAACAGCTGATCTACACTGGAGGAATATTACACTGATACTGGAGTTATGATCAGATAATTGAACAGAAGCACTATATATTCACACAGAGAACAGCTGATCTACACTGGAGGAATATTACACTGATACTGGAGTTATGATCAGATAATGAACAGAAGCACTATATATTCACACAGAGAACAGCTGATCTACACTGGAGGAATATTACACTGATACTGGAGTTATGATCAGATAATGAACAGAAGCACTATATATTCACACAGAGAACAGCTGATCTACACTGGAGGAATATTACACTGATACTGGAGTTATGATCAGATAATGAACAGAAGCACTATATATTCACACAGAGAACAGCTGATCTACACTGGAGGAATATTACACTGATACTGGAGTTATGATCAGATAATGAACAGAAGCTCTATATATTCACACAGAGAACAGCTGATCTACACTGGAGGAATATTACACTGATACTGGAGTTATGATCAGATAATGAACAGAAGCTCTATATATTCACACAGAGAACAGCTGATCTACACTGGAGGAATATTACACTGATACTGGAGTTATGATCAGATAATGAGCAGAAGCTCTATATATTCACACAGAGAACAGCTGATCTACACTGGAGGAATATTACAATGACACTGGAGTTATGATCAGATAATGAGCAGAAGCACTATATATTCACACAGAGAACAGCTGATCTACACTGGAGGAATATTACACTGATACTGGAGTTATGATCAGATAATTAGCAGAAGCTCTATATATTCACACAGAGAATATTACACTGATACTGGAGTTATGATCAGATAATGAACAGAAGCACTATATATTCACACAGAGAACAGCTGATCTACACTGGAGGAATATTACACTGATACTGGAGTTATGATCAGATAATGAACAAAAGCGCTATATATTCACACAGAGAACAGCTGATCTACACTGGAGGAATATTACACTGATACTGGAGTTATGATCAGATAATGAACAGAAGCACTATATATTCACACAGAGAACAGCTGATCTACACTGGAGGAATATTACACTGATACTGGAGTTATGATCAGATAATGAACAGAAGCACTATATATTCACACAGAGAACAGCTGATCTACACTGGAGGAATATTACACTGATACTGGAGTTATGATCAGATAATGAACAGAAGCACTATATATTCACACAGAGAACAGCTGATCTACACTGGAGGAATATTACACTGATACTGGAGTTATGATCAGATAATGAACAGAAGCGCTATATATTCACACAGAGAACAGCTGATCTACACTGGAGGAATATTACACTGATACTGGAGTTATGATCAGATAATGAACAGAAGCACTATATATTCACACAGAGAACAGCTGATCTACACTGGAGGAATATTACACTGATACTGGAGTTATGATCAGATAATGAACAGAAGCACTATATATTCACACAGAGAACAGCTGATCTACACTGAGGAATATTACACTGATACTGGAGTTATGATCAGATAATGAGCAGAAGCTCTATATATTCACACAGAGAACAGCTGATCTACACTGGAGGAATATTACACTGATACTGGAGTTATGATCAGATAATGAACAGAAGCACTATATATTCACACAGAGAACAGCCGATCTACACTGGAGGAATATTACACTGATACTGGAGTTATGATCAGATAATGAACAGAAGAACTATATATTCACACAGAGAACAGCTGATCTACACTGGAGGAATATTACACTGATACTGGAGTTATGATCAGATAATGAACAGAAGCACTATATATTCACACAGAGAACAGCTGATCTACACTGGAGGAATATTACACTGATACTGGAGTTATGATCAGATAATGAACAGAAGCACTGTATATTCACACAGAGAACAGCTGATCAACACTGGAGGAATATTACACTGATACTGGAGTTATGATCAGATAATGAACAGAAGCACTATATATTCACACAGAGAACAGCTGATCTACACTGAGGAATATTACACTGATACTGGAGTTATGATCAGATAATGAACAGAAGCACTATATATTCACACAGAGAACAGCTGATCTACACTGGAGGAATATTACACTGATACTGGAGTTATGATCAGATAATGAACAGAAGCGCTATATATTCACACAGAGAACAGCTGATCTACACTGAGGAATATTACACTGATACTGGAGTTATGATCAGATAATTAGCAGAAGCTCTATATATTCACACAGAGAATATTACACTGATACTGGAGTTATGATCAGATAATGAGCAGAAGCTCTATATATTCACACAGAGAACAGCTGATCTACACTGGAGGAATATTACACTGATACTGGAGTTATGATCAGATAATGAACAGAAGCACTATATATTCACACAGAGAACAGCTGATCTACACTGGAGGAATATTACACTGATACTGGAGTTATGATCAGATAATGAACAGAAGCACTATATATTCACACAGAGAACAGCCGATCTACACTGGAGGAATATTACACTGATACTGGAGTTATGATCAGATGATGAACAGAAGCACTATATATTCACACAGAGAACAGCTGATCTACACTGAGGAATATTACACTGATACTGGAGTTATGATCAGATAATGAACAGAAGCACTATATATTCACACAGAGAACAGCTGATCTACACTGGAGGAATATTACACTGATACTGGAGTTATGATCAGATAATGCAGAAGCTATATATTCACACAGAGAACAGCTGATCTACACTGGAGGAATATTACACTGATACTGGAGTTATGATCAGATAATGAGCAGAAGCTCTATATATTCACACAGAGAACAGCTGATCTACACTGGAGGAATATTACAATGATACTGGAGTTATGATCAGATAATGAGCAGAAGCACTATATATTCACACAGAGAACAGCTGACCTACACTGGAGGAATATTACACTGATACTGGAGTTATGATCAGATAATGAACAGAAGCTCTATATATTCACACAGAGAACAGCTGATCTACACTGGAGGAATATTACACTGATACTGGAGTTATGATCAGATAATGAGCAGAAGCACTATATATTCACACAGAGAACAGCTGATCTACACTGGAGGAATATTACACTGATACTGGAGTTATGATCAGATAATGAACAAAAGCGCTATATATATTCACACAGAGAACAGCTGATCTACACTGGAGGAATATTACACTGATACTGGAGTTATGATCAGATAATGAACAGAAGCACTATATATTCACACAGAGAACAGCTGATCTACACTGGAGGAATATTACACTGATACTGGAGTTATGATCAGATAATGAACAGAAGCACTATATATTCACACAGAGAACAGCTGATCTACACTGGAGGAATATTACACTGATACTGGAGTTATGATCAGATAATGAACAGAAGCACTATATATTCACACAGAGAACAGCTGATCTACACTGGAGGAATATTACACTGATACTGGAGTTATGATCAGATAATGAACAGAAGCGCTATATATTCACACAGAGAACAGCTGATCTACACTGGAGGAATATTACACTGATAATGGAGTTATGATCAGATAATGAACAGAAGCACTATATATTCACACAGAGAACAGCTGATCTACACTGGAGGAATATTACACTGATACTGGAGTTATGATCAGATAATGAACAGAAGCACTATATATTCACACAGAGAACAGCTGATCTACACTGAGGAATATTACACTGATACTGGAGTTATGATCAGATAATGAGCAGAAGCTCTATATATTCACACAGAGAACAGCTGATCTACACTGGAGGAATATTACACTGATACTGGAGTTATGATCAGATAATGAACAGAAGCACTATATATTCACACAGAGAACAGCTGATCTACACTGGAGGAATATTACACTGATACTGGAGTTATGATCAGATAATGAACAGAAGAACTATATATTCACACAGAGAACAGCTGATCTACACTGGAGGAATATTACACTGATACTGGAGTTATGATCAGATAATGAACAGAAGCACTATATATTCACACAGAGAACAGCTGATCTACACTGGAGGAATATTACACTGATACTGGAGTTATGATCAGATAATGAACAGAAGCACTGTATATTCACACAGAGAACAGCTGATCAACACTGGAGGAATATTACACTGATACTGGAGTTATGATCAGATAATGAACAGAAGCACTATATATTCACACAAAGAACAGCTGATCTACACTGGAGGAATATTACACTGATACTGGAGTTATGATCAGATAATGAGCAGAAGCTCTATATATTCACACAGAGAACAGCTGATCTACACTGGAGGAATATTACACTGATACTGGAGTTATGATCAGATAATGAACAGAAGCTATATATTCACACAGAGAACAGCTGATCTACACTGGAGGAATATTACACTGATACTGGAGTTATGATCAGATAATGAACAGAAGCACTATATATTCACACAGAGAACAGCTGATCTACACTGGAGGAATATTACACTGATACTGGAGTTATGATCAGATAATGAAGCAGAAGCTATATTCACACAGAGAACAGCTGATCTACACTGGAGGAATATTACACTGATACTGGAGTTATGATCAGAAAATGAACAGAAGCACTATATATTCACACAGAGAACAGCTGATCTACACTGGAGGAATATTACACTGATACTGGAGTTATGATCAGATAATGAACAGAAGCACTATATATTCACACAGAGAACAGCCGATCTACACTGGAGGAATATTACACTGATACTGGAGTTATGATCAGATGATGAACAGAAGCACTATATATTCACACAGAGAACAGATCTACACTGGAGGAATATTACACTGATACTGGAGTTATGATCAGATAATGAACAGAAGCTCTATATATTCACACAGAGAACAGCTGATCTACACTAAAGGAATATTACACTGATACTGGAGTTATGATCAGATAATGAGCAGAAGCACTATATATTCACACAGAGAACAGCTGATCTACACTGGAGGAATATTACACTGATACTGGAGTTATGATCAGATAATGAGCAGAAGCACTATATATTCACACAGAGAACAGCTGATCTACACTGGAGGAATATTACACTGATACTGGAGTTATGATCAGATAATTAGCAGAAGCTCTATATATTCACACAGAGAACAGCTGATCTACACTGGAGGAATATTACACTGATACTGGAGTTATGATCAGATAATGAACAGAAGCTCTATATATTCACACAGAGAACAGCTGACCTACACTGGAGGAATATTACACTGATACTGGAGTTATGATCAGATAATTAGAACAGAAGCTCTATATATTCACACAGAGAACAGCTGATCTACACTGGAGGAATATTACACTGATACTGGAGTTATGATCAGATAATGAGCAGAAGCTCTATATATTCACACAGAGAACAGCTGATCTACACTGGAGGAATATTACACTGATACTGGAGTTATGATCAGATAATGAACAGAAGCACTATATATTCACACAGAGAACAGCTGATCTACACTGGAGGAATATTACACTGATACTGGAGTTATGATCAGATAATGAGCAGAAGCACTATATATTCACACAGAGAACAGCTGACCTACACTGGAGGAATATTACACTGATACTGGAGTTATGATCAGATAATGAACAGAAGCTCTATATATTCACACAGAGAACAGCTGACCTACACTGGAGGAATATTACACTGATACTGGAGTTATGATCAGATAATGAACAGAAGCGCTATATATTCACACAGAGAACAGCTGATCTACACTGGAGGAATATTACAATGACACTGGAGTTATGATCAGATAATGAGCAGAAGCACTATATATTCACACAGAGAACAGCTGACCTACACTGGAGGAATATTACACTGATACTGGAGTTATGATCAGATAATGAACAGAAGCACTATATATTCACACAGAGAACAGCTGACCTACACTGGAGGAATATTACACTGATACTGGAGTTATGATCAGATAATTAGCAGAAGCTCTATATTCACACAGAGAACAGCTGATCTACACTGGAGGAATATTACACTGATACTGGAGTTATGATCAGATAATGAGCAGAAGCACTATATATTCACACAGAGAACAGCTGATCTACACTGGAGGAATATTACACTGATACTGGAGTTATGATCAGATAATGAACAGAAGCACTATATATTCACACAGAGAACAGCTGATCTACACTGGAGGAATATTACACTGATACTGGAGTTATGATCAGATAATGAACAAAAGCGCTATATATTCACACAGAGAACAGCTGATCTACACTGGAGGAATATTACACTGATACTGGAGTTATGATCAGATAATGAACAGAAGCACTATATATTCACACAGAGAACAGCTGATCTACACTGGAGGAATATTACACTGATACTGGAGTTATGATCAGATAATGAACAGAAGCACTATATATTCACACAGAGAACAGCTGACCTACACTGGAGGAATATTACACTGATACTGGAGTTATGATCAGATAATTAGCAGAAGCTCTATATATTCACACAGAGAACAGCTGATCTACACTGGAGGAATATTACACTGATACTGGAGTTATGATCAGATAATGAGCAGAAGCACTATATATTCACACAGAGAACAGCTGATCTACACTGGAGGAATATTACACTGATACTGGAGTTATGATCAGATAATGAACAGAAGCACTATATATTCACACAGAGAACAGCTGATCTACACTGGAGGAATATTACACTGATACTGGAGTTATGATCAGATAATGAACAAAAGCGACTATATATTCACACAGAGAACAGCTGATCTACACTGGAGGAATATTACACTGATACTGGAGTTATGATCAGATGATGAACAGAAGCACTATATATTCACACAGAGAACAGCTGAGCTGACCTACACTGGAGGAATATTACACTGATACTGGAGTTATGATCAGATAATGCAGAAGCTCTATATATTCACACAGAGAACAGCTGATCTACACTGGAGGAATATTACACTGATACTGGAGTTATGGTCAGATAATGAACAGAAGCACTATATATTCACACAGAGAACAGCTGATCTACACTGGAGGAATATTACACTGATACTGGAGTTATGATCAGATAATGAACAGAAGCACTATATATTCACACAGAGAACAGCTGATCTACACTGGAGGAATATTACACTGATACTGGAGTTATGATCAGATAATGAACAAAGCGCTATATATTCACACAGAGAACAGCTGATCTACACTGGAGGAATATTACACTGATACTGGAGTTATGATCAGATAATGAACAGAAGCACTATATATTCACACAGAGAACAGCTGATCTACACTGGAGGAATATTACACTGATACTGGAGTTATGAGCAGATAATGAACAGAAGCACTATATATTCACACAGAGAACAGCTGATCTACACTGGAGGAATATTACACTGATACTGGAGTTATGAGCAGATAATGAACAGAAGCACTATATATTCACACAGAGAACAGCTGATCTACACTGGAGGAATATTACACTGATACTGGAGTTATGAGCAGATAATGAACAGAAGCACTATATATTCACACAGAGAACAGCTGATCTACACTGGAGGAATATTACACTGATACTGGAGTTATGATCAGATAATGAACAAAGCGCTATATATTCACACAGAGAACAGCTGATCTACACTGGAGGAATATTACACTTATAATGGAGTTATGATCAGATAATGAACAGAAGCACTATATATTCACACAGAGAACAGCTGATCTACACTGGAGGAATATTACACTGATACTGGAGTTATGATCAGATAATGAACAGAAGCGCTATATATTCACACAGAGAACAGCCGATCTACACTGGAGGAATATTACACTGATACTGGAGTTATGATCAGATAATGAACAGAAGCACTATATATTCACACAGAGAACAGCTGATCTACACTGGAGGAATATTACACTGATACTGGAGTTATGATCAGATAATGAACAAAAGCGCTATATATTCACACAGAGAACAGCTGATCTACACTGGAGGAATATTACACTGATACTGGAGTTATGATCAGATAATGAACAGAAGCACTATATATTCACACAGAGAACAGCTGATCTACACTGGAGGAATATTACACTGATACTGGAGTTATGAGCAGATAATGAACAGAAGCACTATATATTCACACAGAGAACAGCTGATCTACACTGGAGGAATATTACACTGATACTGGAGTTATGAGCAGATAATGAACAGAAGCACTATATATTCACACAGAGAACAGCTGATCTACACTGGAGGAATATTACACTGATACTGGAGTTATGATCAGATAATGAACAGAAGCACTATATATTCACACAGAGAACAGCTGATCTACACTGGAGGAATATTACACTGATACTGGAGTTATGATCAGATAATGAACAAAAGCGCTATATATTCACACAGAGAACAGCTGATCTACACTGGAGGAATATTACACTTATAATGGAGTTATGATCAGATAATGAACAGAAGCACTATATATTCACACAGAGAACAGCTGATCTACACTGGAGGAATATTACACTGATACTGGAGTTATGATCAGATAATGAACAGAAGCGCTATATATTCACACAGAGAACAGCTGATCTACACTGGAGGAATATTACACTGATACTGGAGTTATGATCAGATAATGAACAGAAGCACTATATATTCACACAGAGAACAGCTGATCTACACTGGAGGAATATTACACTGATACTGGAGTTATGATCAGATAATGAACAGAAGCACTATATATTCACACAGAGAACAGCTGATCTACACTGGAGGAATATTACACTGATACTGGAGTTATGATCAGATAATGAACAGAAGCACTGTATATTCACACAGAGAACAGCTGATCAACACTGGAGGAATATTACACTGATACTGGAGTTATGATCAGATAATGAACAGAAGCACTGTATATTCACACAGAGAACAGCTGATCAACACTGGAGGAATATTACACTGATACTGGAGTTATGATCAGATAATGAACAGAAGCACTATATATTCACACAGAGAACAGCCGATCTACACTGGAGGAATATTACACTGATACTGGAGTTATGATCAGATAATTAGCAGAAGCTCTATATATTCACACAGAGAACAGCTGATCTACACTGGAGGAATATTACACTGATACTGGAGTTATGATCAGATAATGAGCAGAAGCTCTATATATTCACACAGAGAACAGCTGATCTACACTGGAGGAATATTACACTGATACTGGAGTTATGATCAGAAATGAACAGAAGCAATATATATTCACACAGAGAACAGCCGATCTACACTGGAGGAATATTACACTGATACTGGAGTTATGATCAGATAATGAACAGAAGCACTATATATTCACACATAGAACAGCTGATCTACACTGGAGGAATATTACACTGATACTGGAGTTATGATCAGATGATGAACAGAAGCACTATATATTCACACAGAGAACAGCTGATCTACACTGGAGGAATATTACACTGATACTGGAGTTATGATCAGATAATGAACAGAAGCTCTATATATTCACACAGAGAACAGCTGATCTACACTAAAGGAATATTACACTGATACTGGAGTTATGATCAGATAATGAGCAGAAGCACTATATATTCACACAGAGAACAGCTGATCTACACTGGAGGAATATTACACTGATACTGGAGTTATGATCAGATAATGAACAGAAGCACTATATATTCACACAGAGGAACAGCTGATCTACACTGGAGGAATATTACACTGGCATACTGGAGTTATGATCAGATAATGAACAGAAGCTATATATTCACACAGAGAACAGCTGATCTACACTGGAGGAATATTACACTGATAATGGAGTTATGATCAGATAATGAACAGAAGCACTATATATTCACACAGAGAACAGCTGATCTACACTGGAGGAATATTACACTGATACTGGAGTTATGATCAGATAATGAACAGAAGCGCTATATATTCACACAGAGAACAGCTGATCTACACTGGAGGAATATTACACTGATACTGGAGTTATGATCAGATAATGAACAGAAGCACTATATATTCACACAGAGAACAGCTGATCTACACTGGAGGAATATTACACTGATACTGGAGTTATGATCAGATAATGAACAGAAGCACTATATATTCACACAGAGAACAGCTGATCTACACTGGAGGAATATTACACTGATACTGGAGTTATGATCAGATAATGAACAGAAGCACTGTATATTCACACAGAGAACAGCTGATCAACACTGGAGGAATATTACACTGATACTGGAGTTATGATCAGATAATGAACAGAAGCACTGTATATTCACACAGAGAACAGCTGATCAACACTGGAGGAATATTACACTGATACTGGAGTTATGATCAGATAATGAACAGAAGCACTATATATTCACACAGAGAACAGCTGATCTACACTGGAGGAATATTACACTGATACTGGAGTTATGATCAGATAATGAACAGAAGCTCTATATATTCACACAGAGAACAGCTGATCTACACTGGAGGAATATTACACTGATACTGGAGTTATGATCAGATAATGAGCAGAAGCTATATATTCACACAGAGAACAGCTGATCTACACTGGAGGAATATTACACTGATACTGGAGTTATGATCAGAAAATGAACAGAAGCAATATATATTCACACAGAGAACAGCTGATCTACACTGGAGGAATATTACACTGATACTGGAGTTATGATCAGATAATGAACAGAAGCACTATATATTCACACAGAGAACAGCTGATCTACACTGGAGGAATATTACACTGATACTGGAGTTATGATCAGATGAATGAACAGAAGCACTATATATTCACACAGAGAACAGCCGATCTACACTGGAGGAATATTACACTGATACTGGAGTTATGATCAGATAATGAACAGAAGCTCTATATATTCACACAGAGAACAGCTGATCTACACTAAAGGAATATTACACTGATACTGGAGTTATGATCAGATAATGAGCAGAAGCACTATATATTCACACAGAGAACAGCTGATCTACACTGGAGGAATATTACACTGATACTGGAGTTATGATCAGATAATGAACAGAAGCTCTATATATTCACACAGAGAACAGCTGATCTACACTGGAGGAATATTACACTGATACTGGAGTTATGATCAGATAATGAGCAGAAGCACTATATATTCACACAGAGAACAGCTGATCTACACTGGAGGAATATTACACTGATACTGGAGTTATGATCAGATGATGAACAGAAGCACTATATATTCACACAGAGAACAGCCGATCTACACTGGAGGAATATTACACTGATACTGGAGTTATGATCAGATAATGAACAGAAGCGCTATATATTCACACAGAGAACAGCTGATCTACACTAAAGGAATATTACACTGATACTGGAGTTATGATCAGATAATGAGCAGAAGCACTATATATTCACACAGAGGACAGCCGATCTACACTGGAGGAATATTACACTGGCACTGGAGTTATGATCAGATAATGAACAGAAGCGCTATATATTCACACAGAGAACAGCTGATCTACACTGAGGAATATTACACTGATACTGGAGTTATGATCAGATAATGAACAGAAGCACTATATATTCACACAGAGAACAGCTGATCTGCACTGGAGGAATATTACACTGATACTGAAGTTATAATCAGATAATGAACAGAAGCACTATATATTCACACAGAGAACAGCTGATCTACACTGGAGGAATATTACACTGATACTGGAGTTATGATCAGATAATGAACAGAAGCACTATATATTCACACAGAGAACAGCTGATCTACACTGGAGGAATATTACACTGATACTGGAGTTATGATCAGATAATGAACAGAAGCACTATATATTCACACAGAAGAGATTCTCAGAAACATTAAAACATCTCACCAACTGAATCAATTGTGAGTCGAGTATCTTCATTTATTTGTATTATGAATATGTTGTATCCTATAGTATTGTTCCATATCATAGCACGCTAGATTTTGGAACAGAGCTGCTGTCAGAGGAAATGTCTTATCGATTGATTCCTTGTGTGTGTTCAGTGTGTGTTTGTGTGTGTGTGTGTGTGAGATGGGGATCAGGGGTCATGTGCACTCTTAAACCCTCAGAAACACAGACTGGTCATGCAGGAAATAAGAATCATTTGCTCAGTTCAGGGGCAGAAACAGAAGAACTGCTGAACTTCCTCCAAATAATTCCCACTGATAACTCTAATGTCTGAAGCCATCAGTGCCAACAAACAAGAACTAACCACCTCATATTATACTGCACACCATCAGATCTGTGTTTGAATCTAGACTATATTTCATTATTACTTTCATGATATTTATAAATATTTGAAGTGCATGTTTTGTTCTTTTGTGCAATACACTGTTGTGATACTGTGTTGGGTGCCCACTAGCGATTATAGTCCTTGGTTTAAAGTAGCATATACTGTATATATATATACACACATATATATATATATATATATATATATATATATATATATATATATATATATATATATATATATATATATATATATATATATATATATATATATATATATTACATACACTGATTAGACATAACATTATGAGCACTGACAGGTGAAGTGAATAGCACTGATGATCTCTTCCTCACGGCTCCTGTTAGTGGGTGGGATATATAAGACAGAAAGTAAACATTTTGTCCTCAAAGTTGATGTGTTAGAAGCAGGAAAAAAGCAGCGTAAGGATTTGAGCGAGTTTGACAAGGGCCAGATTGTGATGGCTAGACGACTGGGTCAGAGCATCTCCAGAACTGCAGCTCTTGTGGGGTGTTCCCGGTCTGCAGTGGTCAGGATCTATCAAAAGTGCTCCAAGGAAGGAACAGTGGAGAACCAGCCACAGGGTCATGGGCGGCTCAGGCTCATTGATGCACGTGTGGAGCGAAGGCTGGCCCGTGTGGTCGATCAAACAGACGAGCTACTGGAGCTCAAACTGCTCAAGAAGTTAATGCTGGTTCTGATAGAATGGTGTCAGAATACACAGAGCATCGCAGTTTGTTTGCGTATGGGGCGGCATAGCCGCTGACCAGTCAGGGTGACCATGCTGACCCCTGACCCCGCCGAAAGCACCAACAGTGGCACGTGAGCATCAGAACTGGACCATGGAGCAATGGAAGAAGGTGGCCTGGTCTGATGATCACGTGTTCTTTACATCACGTGGATGGCCGGGTGTGTGTGCGTGGCTTTCCTGGGGAACACATGGCCCCAGGATGCACTATGGGAAGAAGGCGAGCCGGCGGAGGCAGTGTGATGCTTTGGGCAATGTTCTGCTGGGAAACCTTGGGTCCTGCCATCCATGTGGATGTTCCTTTGACATGTCCCACCTACCTAAGCATTGTTGAGACCATGTACAGCCTTTCATGGAACGGTATTCCCTGGTGGCTGTGGCTCTTCCAGCAGGATAATGCTCCTGACACAAAGCACAAATGCTTCAGGAATGGTTTGAGGAGCACAACAACGAGTTTGAGTTGACTTGGCCTCCAAATTCCCAGATCTCAATCCAATCGAGCATCTGTGGGATGTGCTGAACAAACAAGTCCGATCCATGGAGGCCCCACCTGCAACTTACAGAACATAAAGGATCTGCTGCTAACATCTTGGTGCCAGATACCACAGCACACCTTCAGGGGTCTTGTGGAGTCCATGCCTCGACGGGTCAGGGGGACCAACACAATGTTAGGAAGGAGCTCATAATGTTATGCCTGATCTGTGTATATACACACAATTCCGTACATATAAGACATATTATTCCTCATATTTCCCAAACTACACATCACAGCTTGTACATCTGGTTTAAACTGAGGTGGTGATGATGATGGTATTTGTTTAGTTTAAATCAAAGTTTAATTTACTTTGACTGGAGTTGAGTGAAAGTGAAGCCTCTCGCCAACTTTACCTCACGCGCCAGGCGGAAAAAAACTGGCTCCAGCAACATCAGGTGTGACAGAATAACACCGTGAGCGCACTCGTTTTCTTCCCTTCCTCCCTCGCTCCTGTCATCTCTGGGAGAGGTGCTGCAGCCATCTGACAGTAATTATCGGTTGACAGAAATATCCTGCTTTAGACTGAGGTGGGAACACAAAGCGCTGCGCGCTCTCATTAATCTCCTGTTTGCTCTCTTTGACTGTGCACACGTTCAACCTGAACCGCAAACCTAATCAGACTCCTCGCAGCGCGTCTCAGAGATCCACAGCACACCGCTGCTTTCATGCCCGTCATTCTGCCGTGCGCGAGCGAACTGAATCTGAAGCATTAAAGCTCAGCCTCCACCTGAACAGATGAACTATAAACTCACCTGTGGTGCTGAAAGACCTCAAAGAGATGGACACAAATGGACTGACTGGGGAAAAGAAGGTTATCAAAGTAATGAGCGCCTGGAAAATCCAAGGCTTGAGCCTGTCAACCCTCCTCCGAACACAGGGAAAAATACCATAGTGTTACCAAAAACACACAGTGGAAAATGCTTGATAGTTCTATGTTTTGTTTTTGAAACAAAGCTTTAATACCATGGCATTCCTTGCTTTAAATACCATGGTAAATTAATATGATAATCAAACAGTTTACACAACTTTAGATCAGTGAATTTCCACAAGATTTTCCCAGTAGTTTATGATTAGAAAGTAGGCTTTTCAGGTTAGCCATTAGAAGCAAATCATTTCAAATCAAATGCATTTACTGTGGGAAACTGAAGATTACAATTTTATTGTTTAATGTTATTTTTATTTAGTATTATTATGTTTTATTATTTTTCAATGTACAATGTAAGTCAGGCTGTGTCTGTACATGTGTTCCAAGGAGAGACATGCATTAGCTGAAGTTTGCATGAAATATTAATGTCAGATGGCAGGGAGAAGGACACAGGGAGATAATTTTGGTCATACAAAGAATGCGTGTCCATGCAGGAATGTGCATACATGTATATCACTGATGCATACAGGCTTATATTTTCCGCTGATGTATTTGTTTTGTGATATATCTCAACTGATGTAAGCATGAAGTATAAGCTCTATTTTAAACATAGGACACAAGTTTCTCTTCCTTCTAAGGAAGTTTCTTCCGAGTGAGATCCTCTGTTAATAGTATATAACATCCAAATTGAGTGTACTGCCTCAGATGAGAGACGGGACGATGGGATGAGAGAGACGAGGACGATGGGATGAGAGACGGACGATGAGATGAGAGACGGGACGACGGGAGACAGAGAAGGGAGGATGGAGAAGGGAGAGGGTAGAGAAACGGAGGAATGGAGAAAATATACAGCTGGCACGAAGACAACAAGTTTCTCTCCTATGCCTGATACATATGGCAATAAAGAGTTTTTTGACAAGGCAACTGGTATCCGGTCCAGTGATTCAATCATAACGGGGACAAAGCTGAATTTTCAGATCAACAACTTGGCGTCACGAACAGGATCTGCATTTCAGACATTTGTCTCAATTAATTAATCAGGTAAGACATTTTCTTTTTCTTAAAGATTCTAAGTCTGCCTGATGATACTGTTAAGACAGTGACTGAAACTGGTAAAAAGAACTGTGTTACTTTGGAATACCAGTTGTGTTGCCAATGAATGTGTATCAGACATAGTTACAATTTAAGTAATTTAATTTGATGCAACTTATTTAAGTTGTTCTGATCAGTGAACCTCCAAAATATTGAATGAAGCTGGGTAGAAGTGGATCTTTTGTGCAAAAGACCAACTTTGTCAATTTTTGGGAGAATAATCCGTAATGCGATTTAGCAATTAGCTCGTTGTGACTGTGAGGTGGTGGAATGTGGCGAGTCTGCAGTAATCGGTGGCAGGAAAACTCTAAAACATGTCCACACACTGAAGAGCCACACTTAGAAGAAGTGTGGGGAAGTGCGACGAGCTTTGAGATTAAAGCGGTTTAAAGTGGCGGGTCTGCTCTAAAGGTAGTGCAGTTTTAAAGAAAAAGCCCTAAAACGTTTAAACACGCTAAAGTATAAGGTGCCTTTATAGTGGCTAGAATCGTTGGCCTTCTGATTTTGACAGTAAAGCTGTTCAATGTTTGGGGAGGAGAAATTGATCTGAGTTCAACTGAATAAAGAAACAAATAAATAATATTTGAGTTAAACTGATTTTTAAAGTAAAATACAATTGAAAATATACTTTCAACTTTTAACTATTTATTTTCCTTTCCTCGAGTTTCTCAAGTGATCAGAAGGGAGAGCATCCCCTCTTTTTGGAATTCTCTCTCTCTCTCTCTCTCTCTCTACATACACACACACACACACACACACACACACACACACACACACACACACACACACACACACACACACACACTTATAAATAAGTGGAGAAGGGAGAGGGTAGAGAAACGGAGGAATGGAGAAACATATACAGCTGGCACGAAGACAACAAGTTTCTCTCCTATGCCTGATACATATGGCAATAAAGAGTTTTTGACAAGGCAACTGGTATCCGGTCCTGTGATTCAATCATAACGAGGACAAAGCTGAATTTTCAGATCAACAGAAACATGCACAGACTCACTTTACCGGTTTGAAATGCTGAATTCTGATAAATGTTGAAGATGAAGACTTTTCAGTGTTGTGTTTGTGGTTCGTTAGTGGATAATGATTCTAGTATTAATCAGGAAAAGCTCATTGAAATAGATGAGTTTTAAGACGTGATTAAAAATAAGTAGACAATCACTTTCATGTATAAATTGACCCCGTAGTGGTCAAACTAAACGGAAGTATACCAAGGGAAACAGATGAGGTGTACGGAGACGTTTGAGAGGAAACTCAAGTAGGAGAGAGTTACAGTAATCAATGCATTAAGGAACTAGAGCATTTACAAGAATGGGTGTAAGGAGTGGACGAAGACAACTGATGTTCTGTAAGTGGAAATATATCAACCGAGTTACGTTATTAATTTGTATTTCAAAAGACAAGCTACTATAAAGCATGACTCCCAAACTATAAACAGTCCAAGAGGGAAGAAAGAAGTGTAGAATAAAGCACATCCTCATAGTGGAAATGAATACCATATTTCCTATAAATTAGAGGTAATAGGTATGATAATAAATAAAAGAGGGCCTAAGACAGAGCCTTGAGGAACACTGGCGGTAACAGATGAGGAACATTAGATCTTGAATATTTAAGTGTGT
Source organism: Gobiocypris rarus (assembly GCA_023029165.1). Classification (NCBI taxonomy): domain Eukaryota; kingdom Metazoa; phylum Chordata; class Actinopteri; order Cypriniformes; family Gobionidae; genus Gobiocypris; species Gobiocypris rarus. Next base: position 39,896,686 of record CM040921.1, on the reverse strand, counting down.
GACCGGAGAAAACGGATCTAAACCAAGTGAGAGGGACAACAGTAATACCAGCAGAGATTAATCCATCTAAATGAACGTGATGAGAAATGATATCGAAGGTCACACTTAGATCAAGCAAGATAAGTATAGTTAAGAGAGTCCAGACTCAGCTGGTAACCTTTACCATGGCAGTCTCTGTAATAATGGACGGAAAACAGATCCTGAGCACACACCTAAGCTGCAACAATCTTAATGTGATTCTCTACAAAGACTTTATACATTCACAAAACATGACCAAAACACCCACTAACTCAAACACATTGAGATGAAGAAAAGCTCATTCTGAGGTAGTGTCCAAAATACGTTTAACATTGGATACTGTACAAAGTTTTTTGGGGGTCAGTAAAAATTTTTCACACACTTGATTTCCATGATTTATGGGGACTTTTACTGTACAAAATGTATATTCGGTCCCCTTACTCTACCCTATTTATCACAGAAAACTTTCAGCCTTTTTACATTTTCAAAGAAACATCAATTTTTTCATCATTTCGGATATGGCAATCTTTGTGGGGACATTTTGTCCCCATAATGTAGGGTTACACACACACACACACACACACACATACACACACACACAGCCCCTGCCCCTAAACCTACCCATCACACACACACACACACACACACACACACACACACACACACACACACACACACACACACACACACACACACACACACACACACACACACACACACACACTCACACACACTGCCCCTAAACCTACCCATCACACACACACACACACACACACACACGCACACACACTCACTGCCCCAACCCCTAAACCCACCCATCACACACACACTGCCCCTAAACCTATCCATCACACACACACACACACACACACACACACACACACTGTCAGAAGTCAGTTCAGTCGCTCTAGGTGTCTCAGAGTTGTGGTGAGCGTCTCTGAACACGAGCAGCTGGTGCTCAGAAGCTTCTTCTGCTGATTAGCATCTACATGGCAGATTTTAGAAGGACTTCAAATGGCTCACGATGCCGGACACACGCAGGACAGCCAGCGTGAGACACAACGAGAGCCAGAGAGAGAGACAGGCGCTGCTGATGGAGAGACCTGTGGGCGCCACACAGCTAGCCATCCAGATCAGCAGACTTCTACTGTTTTTATATAAAACTAATTTAAATGTTCATTGGAAATACTAACTATAAGAAAAATATAAGCACCATATTTGATTTGAGAGCTGCAGCAGAGATGATCATAACAAAAATCACAGCGATCATTAGAGTTCACAAGAGTCGTAGATTACTTTTATAGAGCTTCTTGAGGAAGAAATAACCAGAGTTTTTATTAAGAAACTTTACAGCATGAAATCCAGATCTTCACCAGCGTAACCGCATATTCCAGTTAGTATAAAAGCACACATTTCCCCCATGAAAATTGTTTTAGTTAAGTATGCAAATAAATTGAAATGCAATGAGTAAATTATTTAAGAAAAATACATTACAGTACCAAATATGGAGGGTTTAATATGGAGTCGGCCCACCCTCTGCAGCTCTAACAGCTTCAGCTCTTCTGGGAAGGCTTTCCTCAAGGTTTAGGAGTGTGTTTATGGGAATTCTTCTAGAAGCGCATTTGTGAGGTCAGGCACTGATGTTGGGCGAAGTCCTGGCTCGCAGTCTCCGCTCTAATTCATCCCAAAGGTGTTCTATCGGGATGAGGTCAGGACTCTGTGCAGGCCAGTCCAGTTCCTCCACACCAAACTCGCTCATCCATGTCTTTATGGAGCGACGCTTTGTGCACTGGAGCGCAGTCATGTTGGGACAGGAAGGGCCGTCCCAAACTGATCCCACAAAGTTGGGAGCATAGAATTGTCCAAAATGTCTTGGTGAAGCATTAAGAGTTCCTTTCACTGGAACTAAGAGCCAACCCCTGAAAAACAACCCCACCCCATAATCCCCCCTCCACCAAACTTTACACTTGGCACAATGCAGTCAGGCAAGTCCGTTCCCTGGCAACCGCCAAACCCAGACTCGTCCATGGGATGGTCAGACAGAGAAGCGTGATTGGTCACTCAGAGAACACGTCTCACTGCTCTAGAGTCCAGTGGTGGCGTGCTTTACCCCACTGCATCCCACGCTTTGCATTGCTCTTGGTGATGTAAGGCTTGGATGAGCTGCTCGCCATGGAAACCCATTCCATGAAGCTCTCTCCGCACTGTTCCTGAGCTCATCTGAAGCCCACAGGAGTTTGGAGGTCTGGAGCGATTGACTCTGCAGAAAGTTGGTGACTTCTGCGCACTGTGACCCTCAGCATGCGCTGACCCCGCTCTGGGATTTCACTTCGTGGCTGAGTTGCTGTTGTTCCCAATGGCTTCCTCTTTGTTATAATCCCACTAACAGTTGAGCGTGGAATATTTAGTAGTGAGGAAATGTCAGGAATGGCCTTATTGCACAGGTGGCAACCTATCCCGGTCCCACGCTTGAGTTCACTGAGCTCCTGAGAGCGAGCCATTCTCTCACAAATGTGTGTAGAAGCGTCTGCATGCCTAGAGCTTGATTTACACACCTGTGGCCATGAAGGGATTGAACACCTGAACTCTGGGATCTGGAGGAGCGGCACAATACTTCTGGCAATATAGTGTATCTACTTGACTATATAAGTGATGTAGTGAATAGTGTCTAGAACACGAAAACAAAATGGTGTGGGATTTACTTTAAAATGATTTTTACTAAATTGCACTCTCAAACAATTACAAAGAAATAACAAATAACACTGAATTAAATGTGAAATTTTGGAGTAAAAGACTGCAATGAGTAAAATTAGTTGAATTGAACACATGCGTAGACTTTGCATGTCCATCAGACGGTCTGATCCCGTGTAAGTGGTCAGTTTGGGTCAGAATGAGCTGTAACGTGACCAGCCTTTGTGCCGTTAGTCAAGCGTCTGTCTACGTGAGACGGGCATTGATCACAAACACAAACACACACAATCCTGCTCTCCTGCCACAGCTACAGATTCTCTTTCTTCTCACTCTCTTTCTTTCTTTCTTTCTTTCTCTCGCTCAGAGGAGCCTGAGCGCTGAGGGGGATGCTGGGAAAAGGAACTGGGCACATCTGCAGCGTGTGTGAGGTTCAGAGAGACGCTGCCAGTTTGGAGCAGGATCAGACACAGAGGGAGATGCTCTGGTCCGGGTTCTACCTCTTGGCCACCCTCGCTCAGATCCGCTCAGCCAAACCTCACACACACACACACACACACACACACACACACACACACACACACACACACACACACACACACCACCTGTTAGTCGGTCTGCAGTAGCTAAAAGGACACCCTGACTCCATCAAGTTCATCTTTCTCTCTGGAGCTTCACTTTGATGTTTGGGGAGTTTTGGAGTTGCAGCTCTTGTCCGTTTAGCAGCAGGACAGCCGTCTTGACAGTGTGCCCAAGATCCCACACACACACACACACACACACACACACACACACACACACACACACACACACACACACACACACACACACACACACACACACACACACACACACACTTACACACACACACACACACACACACACACATGCTGGCCACACTCTGGCTAATAGCAGGAGCATCAGTAATTTAGCTCAAATATTCATGCAGACGCAGTCCCTAAACTTCAGCAGTAAACGGAGGTGTTTATCTCAGTCGAGAGAGCTCTCATTGCCATAATTACACACTCACATATTTATAAACATCTCCGCAATTTACCTTTCCTTTCACCTGCGCTCTCTTCCTCGAGAAGCGGCTGCTTCCTTTAGAAAGTGACAGACGAGCTGAGGAAGACGAGCGATCGGTGCTGGTAAACAGAGTTCAAGAACACCACAGACCATCTCAACATTTCACCTTTCAAAACATTTGATCTATTCAAATACATACAGACTATCATTATATACACATACTTGGTCCTACTTTACTTTAGATGTCTTTAACTACTATGTCAAAAAGTCATTGTTAGGTATAATGTGCTTATTGTGTGGATGTTGTGTTGTAAAACACTTTTGGAGTGGAAACGGGTGAGGTTTGGACAGGTTTGGTGGTCAACAGTGCCATTATAGATGGAATCAGGGAAATCCATTGCATGCAGGTATTTTATAAATATTAGTACATATGTGAAAATATGTCCGAGGGTTCACTAACATTTGTGTGCCACCAATCCCATCGTACGAATAATCACACGTTGATAAATGTGTTGATAAGAACAAAGCTATTAAAGCAGATCAAAACTGCTCAAAGGTTGTAGATCAGCCTGTTGAGAAGTAACAGTACATGGTCCTGGTTTGGTGTGGATGAAGAGTTACTTACATAATAAATGGGAAAGGCTGGAAACGCATGTGAATATCGGCCACATGTACCATGGTATTCTATGATGTACCTTGGCTCGCCATTGAAATACCATGAATATGTCTTGTGATACCATGGCATTGGCAACATACTGAACGTTTCTAATGGAGAAATAGTGAAGAACAAGGGTCAGATCATTATCTCTCCATTGTTAGTAATCCCGAGTGTCCAGGAAGCATGTTTGTAATGTGCAGGAGAGATTCAGAGTTGGTTGTATCTGTAAGTTATTTATGATAATGTTTTTTTCTCGTTCTCTTTGGTCTGAGAGAGTCTGCCTCACTGTGCTGGTGTCACCATTGATTTTATTTTTCTTGCTTTTAATGGGTAAATAAATTCTTCAAAGTCGGCCGTTGCCCAGAGCAAACTTCAGCGGCCCGCTTTTCAAAGTTGTTGTGCGCGTTTAAAGTTTCCGCGCTGCAGTTTCTTCACGGGAGGAGACGAGGAAAGACAAACCTCAGATCTGAGAGGAACGACTTTGCAAAGGTAGAAGAGAAAACTTCACGTAGGTACAGACGTCCCTGTGGCCGCTCTGACTTTAATAAATCGATAGCCGCCCTGAGCCTGTAAGTACGGCTTTGTTCAACAGAGGGGAGAAGCGGCTTTGCAGGGGCTCTTCATCCGAACGTTTGAGGAACAAGAGAGCATGCATTTCTAGACATCTGCACACACAGGGCGTCTGAATGCATCACAACTAGCACTGTTACAAACACAGAGAAATAACAATGATTATACACTAAAGATGAAAACATCTTTATTTCATTTAATGCAATAGTGCAGTATAACTATTACTAGTGCTCTTGTGATTATTTTGTCTTTATCAGATGAGTAGATGGTGCTTAACATGTCCAAATAATTCTTGTAGTATAATTATTGTAATTCTTGTATATAATTATTGTAATTATTATAGTATAATTCTTGTAATTCTTGTAGTATAATTATTCTTGTAGAAAAATTATTGTAATTCTTTTAGTAAAATTATTGTAGTAAAATCTTGGAATTCTTGTAGGGTAATTATTGTAATTCCTGTAGTAAAATTATTGTAATTCTTTTAGTAAAATTATTGTAATTCTTTTAGTAAAATTCTTGTAGTAAAATCTTGTAATTCTTGTAGGGTAATTATTGTAATTCCTGTAGTACAATTATTGTAATTCTTGTAGGGTAATTATTGTAATTCCTGTAGTAAAATTATTGTAATTCTTGCAGTAAAATTCTTGTAATTCCTGTAGTAAAATTATTGTAATTCTTGCAGTAAAATTCTTGTAATTCCTGTAGTAAAATTATTGTAATTCTTGTAGTAAAATTCTTGTAATTATTGTAATTATTGTAGTAAAATTCTTGTAATTATTGTAGTAAAATTATTGTAATTCTTGTAGTAAAATTATTGTAATTATTGTAATTCCTGTAGTAAAATTATTGCAATTATTGTAGTAAAATCTTGTAATTCTTGTAGGGTAATTATTGTAATTCTTTTAGTAAAATTATTGTAATTCTTTTAGTAAAATTATTGTAATTCTTTTAGTAAAAGTATTGCAATTATTGTAGTAAAATCTTGGAATTCTTGTAGGGTAATTATTGTAATTCCTGTAGTAAAATTATTGTAATTCTTTTAGTAAAATTATTGTAATTCTTTTAGTAAAATTATTGTAGTAAAATCTTGTAATTCTTGTAGGGTAATTATTGTAATTCCTGTAGTAAAATTATTGTATTTCTTGCAGTAAAATTCTTGTAATTATTGTAATTCTTGTAGTAAAATTCTTGCAATTATTGTAATTCCTGTAGTAAAATTATTGCAATTATTGTAGTAAAATCTTGTAATTCTTGTAGGGTAATTATTGTAATTCTTTTAGTAAAATTATTGTAATTCTTTTAGTAAAAGTATTGCAATTATTTTAGTAAAATCTTGGAATTCTTGTAGGGTAATTATTGTAATTCCTGTAGTAAAATTATTGTATTTCTTGCAGTAAAATTATTGTAATTCCTGTAGTAAAATTATTGTAATTCTTGTAGTAAAATTATTGTAATTATTGTAATTCTTGTAGTAAAATTCTTGTAATTATTGTAATTCCTGTAGTAAAATTATTGTAATTCTTGTAGTATAATTAATGTAATTATTGTAATTCTTGTAGTATAATTATTGTAATTCTTGTAGTATAATTATTGTAATTCTTGTAGTATAATTATTGTAATTATTGTAATTCTTGTAGTATAATTATTGTAATTCTTGTAGTATAATTATTGTAATTATTGTAATTCTTGTAGTATAATTATTGTAATTCTTGTTGATTGTAATTCTTGTAGTATAATTAATGTAATTATTGTAATTCTTGTAGTATAATTATTGTAATTATTGTAATTCTTGTAGTATAATTATTGTAATTATTGTAATTCTTGTAGTATAATTATGTCAGGACTCGGGTTTGATCATTGCTCATCCTGCTTTTCTCTCATTCATGTTTCCCTGTAGTTTTCCACTGCACCACAGCTGTGCTGTATTCTTAATCAGCACTACTGTGCACAACTCTTACCTGTCTCTCCATTTAAGTTTCCCGCTCTTGATGCCTGCAGCAGCTGCGCTGCATTATAATCAGGGCTCTTGCACAACTCTCTCACCTGTTTCTGCTCTCATTTAATTTCTCACACTATTTAGCTTCCTTCCTTATCTGCCTTCTCTGCCAGAGTGTTTTGACTGTTTTTCTGTCATGCTCCAGCCTTACATATGTGAATCTATTTTTGCCTTGTCAAGTTTTGATCCTGTTCTGTTTTTACTAGTCTGGTCCAGTCCTGCAGCCCAGTTCTCTCATCTCCTTTTGGATTTTGCCTTGTGTGATTGAGGTTGTACCTGTGCTGGGATTATTCTCTGCCGGTACTTTGGACTGTGTCATTTTGCTGGTCCTGAACCTGCCTGCCTCCTGACCACTCTCCTGGTTTGGCCTCTTGCATTGTGGCCTGTCTGGACTGTCTACCTGTTGCTGACTTTTGCCTGTCCTTGGATTATGTCATCAGCTATTTCCCCTTGCTTGGCAGCTCGGCTGCCCAATTAAATATTGTTTCCTTTTACTTTACTTTTGTCCAAATAAATACAGTTTGAACTGATCTGCTCTTGGGTTCTCTGTTGTTCCGTCCAGCCCTCACATCACACTCTGGCCAGAATGGACCCAGCGGATCAGCTACCCATGCGTGCAGCTGTGGAGGCGCAGGGTGCTATGCTTGGACGTCACCAGGAGGAGCTCACAGCAGCACACCATGCCGTTGACACCTTGATCGCCAGGTCACCGAGCTTACGGATACTGTCTCCAGGATGCAAAGGGACGCGACCTTGAGCCGCCTGCCACTGAGCGTGTTCCTACCATCCACGAGCAGCGGATTAACAACCCACCTGTTTATTCTGGTGAACCCACTATGTGCCGACCTTTCATCATCCAGTGCGAGGTGGTTTTCTTTACAACCCACCACTTATGCCTTGGATTCTTCAAAGGTAGCTTTTGTTATCTCCCTCCTCACCGGACGAGCTCGGGAATGGGCCACGGCTGTGTGGTCCAAGGAGGCTAATTGCTGCAAGGAATTTTCATTGTTCAAGCGGAAATGATGAAGGTGTTTGATCGGTCGGTTCTTGGTAAAGAAGCATCTCGGCTCTTGGCAGCCCTTCAGCAAGGTAGGCGTTCAGTGGCAGATTTTGCAGTCGAGTTCCGTACTCTGGCTGCATCGAGTGGGTGGAACGATGAAGCCCTGGCGGCCAGGTTCGCGGAGGGACTGGCAGAGGATATACGGGGCGAGGTTTATGCACGTGAACTTCCTGAGGGTTTAGACAAGCTGGTTGAATTGGCGATTCGACTGGACAATCGGCGGGACCTCCGTCGTAGAGTTCGTTCCTCCGTGCCCACATCATTCCAGGATACAGCTCCTGCCGGGATGGCTCGATGCTCTGGTTCATCTACCATCTCCTGAACCTATGCAGCTAGGCAGGTATCATCTATCTGCTACGGAGAAACAACAGCGCTTTGCCAAAAGGTTGTGCCTGTATTGTGGGAAGCCGGGGCACTTTGCGGCCACCTGTCCAGCAAAAGCCAGTGCTCGTCAGTAGTTAAGGGGTACTGGCGCTACCTCTACAACCCCGTCTGCAGGTTCCCGGTCCATGCTACCTATCTCTGTAGTGCTCCAAGGTGCTAATTTTCATCTATCTGCTCTCTTGGACTCAGGGGCTGAGGAAATTTCATGGATTTCACCTGGGCTTCTACGAGAGGCATTCCTTTTCAGGCTCTTGTCCCCCCTCTCACGGCTCATGCTCTTGATGGCAGAGAACTCGCCACTATTTCTCATACCACTGTTCCTTTAGTCATTGTCGCTTCTGGTAACCACAGGGAGGAATTGGTTTTTTTTATCTGTCATTCACCCCTTGCCCCTATTGTCTTAGGACACCCTTGGCTTACTACACACAACCCGCATATTAATTGGTCAGAAAATTCAATTTTATCATGGAGTTCTTATTGTCATGCCCATTGTCTTGTGTCTGCCTTGTCTCCTGTCTTTTCTCTCCCTGTGTCGCAGGAGGAGCCTGGTGATCTATCTCGAGTTCCTGAGGTCTATCATGATTTGCGGGCGGTCTTCAGTCGGTCCCGGGCCACATCCCTTCCTCCGCACCGTCCTTATGATTGTGCCATCAATCTCCTCCCTGGCACTTCTCCGCCCAAAGGGCGGTTATTCTCCCTGTCTGCTCCTGAGCAGGCGGCCATGGAGAGTTATCTGTCGGAGTCTCTGGCAGCCGGTGTCATTCGTCCCTCTTCCTCGCCGGCAGGGCGGGTTCTTCTTCGTAAAGAAGAAAGATGGCTCTTTGCGTCCTTGCATAGACTATCGGGGGCTGAATGACATCACTATTAAGAACAGGTATCCTCTACCTTTGATGTCTTCAGCCTTTGAGGTTTTGCAGGGGGCAAGGTACTTTACGAAGTTGGATCTCCGCAATGCCTACCATTTGGTTCGGATCAGAAAGGGGGATGAATGGAAGACGGCATTTAACACTCCCACGGGGCATTTTGAATACAGGGTCCTTCCCTTTGGACTTACTAATGCCCCAGCCGTCTTCCAGGCTCTCATTAATGACGTGCTGAGAGACATGATCAACCAATTTGTCTTTGTGTATCTGGATGACATTCTGATATTTTCTCGTTCTCTCCAGGTACACATCCAGCACGTCAGGCGAGTGCTGCAGCGGCTGTTAGAGAACCAACTCTATGCTAAAGCGGAGAAGTGTTCATTTCATAACCAGTCAGTTCCGTTCTTGGGTCATATCATCTCGGTGGAGGGGATCCGCATGGACCCTGCGAAGGTGAGGGCTGTCTCCGATTGGCCGACACCTGATAGCCGAAAGACATTACAATGTTTTATCGGTTTTGCCAATTTTTATCGGAGGTTTATTCGTAATTTCGGTCAGGTGGCGGCTCCTCTGACTGCTTTGACCTCCACAAAAAACCCTTTTTGCTGGTCTCCAGCAGCTCAGGCTGCTTTTAATGAACTAAAGAGACGTTTTTCTTCAGCACCTTTCTAATTACTCCTGATCCTTCTAGACAGTTTCTTGTGGAGTCGATGCATCAGAAGTAGGCGTCGAGCAGTTCTCTCCCAACGGTCCCCTCATGATCACAAGTTACATCCTTGTGCTTATTTTTCTCACCGGTTGACACCCACAGAGGCGGAACTACGACATCGGCAACCGTGAGTTGTTGGCGTGCGCCTGGCACTGGGGAGTGGCGCCACTGGTTGGAGGGTCAGTGGAGCCGTTCCTGGTTTGGACTGATCACCGGAACCTGGAGTACATCAGAGCGGCTAAGCGGCTGAACTCCAGACAGGCCCGCTGGGCACTTTTTTTTGGTCGCTTTAATTTCTGCCTGTCTTACCGGCCGGGTTCCAAAAATGGTAAGCCTGGCGCGCTTTCACGTCAGTTCTCTGCCCGGAGGGGCGTGGTGCCACCAGATACTATCCTCTCTCCTGGTTGTGTGGTGGGGTCCGTCACCTGGGGCATCGAGGAGCGTGTCAGGCGGGCCCAGTTGGGAACAGAGGCGCCAAGGGATTGTCCAGTGGGCAAGTTGTTTGTTCCGGAGTCAGTCCGGACGCGGGTTCTGGAGTGGTGCCACTCATCCAGGTTAGTGTGTCACCCAGGGGTGAGGAGAACGCTGGCTGCTATTCGCCAGCGTTTTTGGTGGCGGGGCATGGGGGGAGACGTCCATCGATTTGTGGTTTCTTGCTCTGTATGTTTACATTTAGACATTTACATTTAGGCATTTTAGCGCTTTTATCCAGCGACTTACAACATAGGAGTACAGGAAGCGATCGGTCATGAATAGGCGCAAAGCATAAAAGTGCCTTAAATACCAAGCTTTGGATATCACATAGAATAAGCTTAAGCTAGAATAGGAAGGAATAAAAGAGAAGAATAAAAGAGAAGAGGTTTTTTTTTTTTTTTTTTTTTTTTTTTTTTTTTTTTTATAAGTGTTCACGGAAGAGATGAGTTTTTAGCTGTCTTTTGAATGATGACAGTGATTCTGCCATCCGGATGGAGGTAGGAAGATTGTTCCACCAGCCAGGAACGGTGAATGAAAAAGTTCTGGAGAGGGATTTCATGCCTCTCTGTGATGGTACCATAAGCCCTCGCTCCTTACCTGAGCGAAGGCTTCTGGTAGAGGTGTAGACTTCGTAGGAGCGAGTCGAAATATGCTGGTGCCGAGCCTGTGGTGGATCCATGGCGAGTGTCAAGGCCTTGAACTTGATGCGGGCATCAAGTGGCAGCCAGTGCAGAGAGATGAAGAGAGGTGTGACATGGGCCCTTTTGGGCTCATTGAATACAAGGCGTGCTGCAGCATTCTGAATCAATTGAAGAGTTTTGATTGCACACGATGGAAGACCAGCCAGAAGCGCATTGCAGTAGTCAAGCCTAGAAATGACAAGGGCCTGGGCGAGAAGTTGTGTTGCATGCTCTGTAAGGAACGGTCTGATCTTCCTGATGTTGTGCAGAGCAAACCTGCATGATCGAGCTGTCTTTGAAATGTGGTCTTTGAAGGACAGCTGGTCGTCAAAGATTACTCAAGATTTCTGACCGACCCTGAGGGTAATCAGAGATGAACCTTGCTGGATGGTGAAGTTGTGTTGTAGAGTCGGATTGGCAGGGAAGGCGAAACTCAGTCTTAGCCAGGTTGAGCTGGAGGTGGTGTTCTTTCATCCATGCCGAGATGTCTGCCAGACAGCTTGAGATCGTCCATTTACTGTGGGGTCATCTGGTTTAAATGAAAGATAGAGTTGAGTGTCATCAGCATAGCAATGGTATGAGAAGCCATGTGCCTGTATGATGGGTCCCAGTGACGTAGTGTAAATGGAGAAGAGTAGAGGTCCCAGCACTGAGCCCTGAGGAACCCCGTGGTCAATTGATGTGCTTTGGATACCTCACCTCTCCAGGCAACCTTGAAAGACCTACCTGTGAGGTAAGACTCAAACCAGTGGAGTGGAGTCCCTGTGATGCCCAGTGATGAGAGGGTGGACAGAAGAATCTGGTGATTCACTGTGTCAAATGCAGCAGATAGATCGAGGAGGATTAGGACTGATGATCTGGAAGCAGCTTTTGCCATCCGCAGGGCTTCAGTGACTGACAGTAATGCAGTCTCTGTTGAGTGGGCCTTTTGAAACCTGACTGGTTAACGTCCAGCTGATTTGACTGTGAGAGGAAAAATGAAACCTGGTTGAGAACAACCCGCTCAAGTGTTTTTGCTATGTAAGGCAGGAGAGAAATAGGTCTGTAGTTCTCTAGAAGTGATGTGTCTAGAGTGGGTTTCTTAAGCAGTGGGGTGACCGGGCCTGCTTGAATGTGGTAGGGAAAAAGCCAGTGCTGAGAGATGTGTTGATGATGTGTGTGAGTGCTGGTAGAAGTGTGGGAGAGATGGCTTGTAGAAGGTGTGAGGGGATAGGATCTAGAGGGCAGGTGGTGGGATGGCTGGAGAGGAGAAGTTTAGATACTTCTGCCTCAGTGAGTGTAGAGAAGGAGGAGAGAAGATGTTTGGCTGTGGGTGTGGCTGATCTAAAATCCTGTGTGTGCGGGGGTGGGAACTGACTGCTGATGGTTGTAGTTTTAGTTGTGAAGAAGTGGGCAAAGTCATCTGCAGATAAGGAGGTGGTGGGAGGTGGTGGAGGTGGACAGAGGAGAGAGTTGAATGTTCTGAAGAGTGTGCGTGTGTTAGAGGTGGTGTTGATTTTGTTGTGGAAAAATGAGGATTTAGCCACATGGACATCATCTGAAAATGATGAGAGCAGAGATTGATATTTACCCAGGTCAGGCGGGTCATTAGATTTTCGCCATTTTCTCTCTGCTGCCCTTAGTTTTGTCCGGTGTTCACGAAGAACATCAGATAACCATGGGTTAGCAGGAGTGGGGCGTGCTGGCCTAGAAGACAGAGGGCAGATACTATCTAGACAAGAAGTTAAAGTAGAGCATAGAGTGTCTGTTGCAGTGTTGACATCCATGGATGAGAACTGTGTGGGTGAGGAAGAGAGGATGACACAGCGGAGGAGAGATGAGAGGAGAAAGAGAGCGTAGGTTTCGTCTGAAAGTAACTGGTTGTGGGATTGGGAATGCGGGGGCAGTAAGTTGTAGATTAAAAGTGATGAAGTAATGGTCTGAGGTGTGTAGGGGTTTGACCAGGATATTATCTGTAGTGCAGTTGCGTGTGTATATGAGGTCAAGTTGGTTACCAGATTTGTGGGTGTGTGAGGTGACATGTCGTTTGAGATCGAATGAGGCTAGGAGGAGTGGAAGTGTGTAGCATATGGTTTGTCCAGGTGAATATTGAAGTCGCCAAGAATTAGAAGTGGGCTGCCATCCTCCGGAAATGAGGACAGCAGCACATCTAGTTCCTCAACAAAGGTGCCCAATTGACCTGGGGGACGGTAAATGACTACAAGATGGATTTTAACGGGAGTTGAGACTGTAATAGCATGGTATTCGAATGAGTTGTTGTTGCATAGAGAGGTGTGGGTTGAGTATTTCCAATTGTTAGTAATGAGAAGACCTGTTCCTCCACCCCTCCCAGTGTGTGAGGGTGTGTGAGAAAGAGAAATTGTTAGAGAGCAGCAGGGGTTACTGAGTCATCTGGACGGATCCAGGTCTCAGTCAAAGCCAAGATATTGAGAGTGGAGTGAGAGGCAAAGGCCGGAATGAAATCAGCTTTGTTGACAGCTGACTGACAGTTCCATAGACCAACAGAAAAAGAGGGAGGGCATTAGTGGAGGGAATCAGGCGCAGATTGGCAGTGTTGCGCTGCCTTCTGCGTGTGACAATGGATCGTGGTCGAGAGACAGTGGGAATGTATTGAAAGCACATTGTAAGAGAAAGGAAGGTGGAAAGGACAGAAAAATTAGATACTTAAGTATGTGCGCAAAACAAGTCTGGTAATGCTAGGCCCGTTGGTCTACTCCAACCCCTTCCTATTCCATCCCGTCCTTGGTCCCACATTGCACTGGACTTCGTGTCAGGGTTACCGAGTCCAGTGGCTATACCGTGGTTCTCACTGTGGTTGACCGGTTTTCTAAGGCGGTTCATTTCATTCCCTTCCCAAACTCCCTTGGCCAAGGAGACTGCTCGGGTGGTCGTGGACCATGTCTTCCGGATTCATGGTCTTCCGGAGGACGTGGTCTCCGACAGGGGTCCCCAGTTTGTTTCTCACTTTTGGAGGGAATTCTGTCGACAGATTGGTGCTACTGCTAGTCTGTCGTCGGGATTCCATCCACAGACCAACGGTCAGACAGAGCGGGCAAACCAGGATCTTGGGCGGATTCTCCGGTGTCTTGCTTCTCACAGTCCCTCATCCTGGAGCCAGCAACTCACCTGGGCTGAGTATGCACATAATTCCTTGCCGGTGTCGTCTACTGGATTGTCTCCTTTCTTGTGCTGTCTTGGTTATCAACCCCCTCTGTTTCCCTCACAAGGTCCCGAAGCTGCGGTTCCCTCGGTTCAGGCATTCATTGATCGATGCCGGCGGACCTGGAGGCGGGCCAGGGAGGTGCTGCTGCGAACCAGGGAACGCACCAAGAGATTGGCGGATCGCCGTCGGGCTGAAGCACCTAAATATATCTGTGGACAAAGGGTGTGGCTCTCCACTAGGGACCTGCCTCTTAGGGTGCCATCTAGGAAGTTGGCACCGCGGTTCATTGGGCCATACCCTATTGTCAAGGTGATCAGTCCGGTGGCGGTGCGGCTTCGCCCCGCACTTTCATCGTGTTCACCCCGTCTTCCATGTCTCCTGCATCAAACCCTTTATTCGTTCCTCTGTTTCCCCCTCTACTTCTATTTCTTCTCCCCTCCTCCTGATGGTTGAGGCACTCCTGCCTTCACTGTCAGGAAGATCCTTGATAGCAGAAGGCGGGGAAGGGGATTCCAGTATCTGGTTGATTGGGAGGGGTACGGTCCGGAGGAGAGATGTTGGGTCCCGACTCGGGACATCCTGGACCGCTCGCTGATCGACGATTTCCACCGATCTGCTCCTCAACCCAGGACGCCTGGAGGCGTTCCTGGGGAGAGGGGTACTGTCAGGACTCGGGTTTGATCATTGCTCATCCTGCTTTTTCTCTCATTCATGTTTCCCTGTAGTTTTCCACTGCACCACAGCTGTGCTGTATTCTTAATCAGCACTACTGTGCACAACTCTTACCTGTCTCTCCATTTAAGTTTCCCGCTCTTGATGCCTGCAGCAGCTGCGCTGCATTATAATCAGGGCTCTTGCACAACTCTCTCACCTGTTTCTGCTCTCATTTAATTTCTCACACTATTTAGCTTCCTTCCTTATCTGCCTTCTCTGCCAGAGTGTTTTGACTGTTTTTCTGTCATGCTCCAGCCTTACATATGTGAATCTATTTTTGCCTTGTCAAGTTTTGATCCTGTTCTGTTTTTACTAGTCTGGTCCAGTCCTGCAGCCCAGTTCTCTCATCTCCTTTTGGATTTTGCCTTGTGTGATTGAGGTTGTACCTGTGCTGGGATTATTCTCTGCCCGGTACTTTGGACTGTGTCATTTTGCTGGTCCTGAACCTGCCTGCCTCCTGACCACTCTCCTGGTTTGGCCTCTTGCATTGTGGCCTGTCTGGACTGTCTACCTGTTGCTGACTTTTGCCTGTCCTTGGATTATGTCATCAGCTATTTCTCTTGCTTGGCAGCTCGGCTGCCCAATTAAATATTGTTTCCTTTTACTTTACTTTTTGTCCAAATAAATACAGTTTGAACTGATCTGCTCTTGGGTTCTCTGTTGTTCCGTCCAGCCCTCACAAATTAATGTAATTATTGTAATTCTTGTAGTATAATTATTGTAATTATTGTAATTCTTGTAGTATAATTAATGTAATTATTGTAATTCTTGTAGTATAATTATTGTAATTATTGTAATTCTTGTAGTATAATTATTGTAATTATTGTAATTCTTGTAGTAAAATTAATGTAATTCTTGTAGTATAATTATTGTAATTCTTGTAGTATAATTCTTGTATAATAATTATAATATTTAAAAAAATAATAATAATATAACATTACCTCACATGCAGATTGCTAAAACACGGCCTCTGAACGACACACTCTCAGCTGATGTGTGTTACTGCAGCGCACACGCACCTGTCTGCCCTCGACGTGTGTTAAACACACTCATGCACCGATATATTTAGCATCTCCTGCGTCCTCCCAGTTCAATTATGACTTTATCTCTTCCTTTCCACACTTGTGCTCTCCTCGTCTCTTCCCCTGGTGTGTGAGGGTGTGAAGAGCGTGAGAAGAGACAAGCGCTTCGGCAGGTCGGCTCCCGATCAGCGACTGCAGTCTCTTCACACCTGCTCTTCATTCTCTCCGTGTGCCAGTTTACCACACACACACACACACACACACACACGCGTGTGCTTTGAGGTAGTCCTGATCACGGCACATCCAAGTCTAAGTCAGGCACATGAGAGGACAGCTATATAATTGACTCGTGTGTTATGAAATGCAATACTACCTTTATTAATCACTGAATACTGCACACTACACACCAGGATGACTATACTATCCAAAACATACTTTATCTACACTGCAAGGATGAATTTATTTGATCAGAAATACAATAATAATGTGAAATGCATATATATTGTAAAATCTATGAATAAAAATATTTGTTCCCATGCTTCAGATGTAGATTTCTATACTGAGTTATCAATCAGCACTAGTGCTCATAGTGATGTGATCCCAGAACATCTCGGGATATGAGACAGGAAGAGATCACATGTACACCGATCAAGCATAACATTATGATATAATATGGTGTTGGTCCCCCTTTTTAATGACCCATCGAGGCATGGACTTCACTAGACCAGCATGGGCACCCTGACTGGTCAGCGGCTATGTCCCATACGCAAACAAACTGCGATGCTCTGTGTATTCTGAGCCCTTTCTATCAGAACCAGCATTAACTTCTTGAGCAGTTTGAGCTCCAGTAGCTCGTCTGTTTGATCGGACCACACGGGCCAGCCTTCGCTCCACACGCATCAATGAGCCTGGGCCGCCCATGACCCTGTGGCCGGTTCTCCACTGTTCCTTCCTTGGAGCACTTTTGATAGATCCTGACCACTGCAGACCGGGAACACCCCACAAGAGCTGCAGTTCTGGAGATGCTCTGATCAATGATGCTCAAATCCTTACGCTTTCCCATTTTTCCTGCTTCTAACACATCAACTCTGAGGACAAAATGTTCACTTGCTCTAATATATCCCACCCGTGATGGAGAGATCACCAGTCGTAATGTTATGCCTGATGTGTGTATGCAGGTATATTCTGTTGAATAACTGGCCTGCCGAAATATTTCTTCAAGTTGAGCTCAGTACAAACAGCATCATCAGTCCTATTACCTAAACATTCTCTTCACTGTCCTATAAATAACAGCTCAAGCCCACAGATAAAGCAGCACAGATACACACATCGGAAGGCTGGCGCTGGTAATGCCTGATTACAGTGAGCGGCGGCCCACCTACAGACTCCAGAGCAAGCCAGCCAGCGCAAATGTGTGTGTTTGCAGGGATGCTGGTCTGTCCTTTGACCCGCTGAATAATGCATGATGTTCAGTACCTGTACGAGAGCTTGTGTGTTTGAGCGTCCGGCGGGACGATCCTGCAGACGGGCTGGGGCAGAGCAAGGCAGAGGGGAGCCGCGGGGATATTGGCGGATATAAGGTGAGCAGCTGTGCACATGAAAGATGGACCGAGAACCCTGGAGAGAGAGAGAGAGAGAGAGAGAGAGAGAGAGAGAGAGAGAGAGAGAGAGAGAGAGAGAGAGAGAGAGAGAGAGAGAGAGAGAGAGAGAGAGAGAGAGAGAGAGAGAGAGAGAGAGAGAGAGAGAGAGAGAGAGAGAGAGAGAGAGAGAGAGAGAGAGAGAGAGAGAGAGAGAGAGAGAGAGAGAGAGAGAGAGAGAGAGAGAGAGAGAGAGGGAGAGAGAGAGAGAGAGAGAGAGAGAGAGAGAGAGAGAGAGAGAGAGAGAGAGAGGGAGAGAGAGAGAGAGAGAGAGAGAGAGAGAGAGAGAGAGAGAGAGAGAGAGAGAGAGAGAGAGAGAGAGAGAGAGACAGAGAGAGAGAGACAGAGAGAGAGAGAGAGAGAGAGAGAGAGAGAGAGAGACAGAGAGAGAGAGAGAGAGAGAGAGAGAGAGAGAGAGAGGGAGAGAGAGAGAGAGAGAGAGAGAGAGAGAGAGAGAGAGAGAGAGAGAGAGAGGGAGAGAGAGAGAGAGAGAGAGAGAGAGAGAGAGAGAGAGAGAGAGAGAGAGAGAGAGAGAGGAGAGAGAGAGAGAGACAGAGAGAGAGAGACAGAGAGAGAGAGAGAGAGAGAGAGAGAGAGAGAGAGAGAGAGAGAGACAGAGAGAGAGAGAGAGAGAGAGACAGAGAGAGAGAGAGAGAGAGAGAGAGACAGAGAGAGAGAGAGAGAGAGAGACAGAGAGACAGAGAGACAGAGAGAGAGAGAGGGAGAGGGAGAGGAGAGAGAGAGAGAGAGAGAGAGAGAGAGAGAGAGAGAGAGAGAGGAGAGAGAGAGAGAGAGAGAGAGAGAGAGAGAGAGAGAGAGAGGAGAGAGAGACAGAGAGAGAGAGAGACAGAGAGAGAGAGACAGAGAGAGAGAGAGAGA
Organism: Gobiocypris rarus; assembly: GCA_023029165.1. Taxonomy (NCBI): domain Eukaryota; kingdom Metazoa; phylum Chordata; class Actinopteri; order Cypriniformes; family Gobionidae; genus Gobiocypris; species Gobiocypris rarus. The sequence goes on along the minus strand of CM040921.1, from coordinate 39,878,142 downwards.
GGAGAGAGACAGAGAGAGAGAGAGAGAGAGAGAGACAGAGAGAGAGAGACAGAGAGAGAGAGAGAGAGAGAGACAGAGAGAGAGAGAGAGAGAGAGAGACAGAGAGAGAGAGAGAGAGAGAGAGAGAGAGAGAGAGAGAGAGAGAGAGAGAGAGAGAGAGAGAGAGAGAGAGAGAGAGACAGAGAGAGAGAGAGAGGGAGAGGGAGAGGGAGAGGAGAGAGAGAGAGAGAGAGAGAGAGAGAGAGAGAGAGAGAGAGAGAGAGAGAGAGAGAGAGAGAGAGAGACAGAGAGAGAGAGAGACAGAGAGAGAGAGACAGAGAGAGAGAGAGAGAGAGAGACAGAGAGAGAGAGAGAGAGAGAGAGAGAGAGAGAGAGACAGAGAGAGAGAGAGAGAGAGAGAGAGAGAGAGAGAGAGAGACAGAGAGAGAGAGAGAGAGGGAGAGAGAGAGAGAGAGAGAGAGAGAGAGAGAGAGAGAGAGAGACAGAGAGAGAGAGAGAGAGGAGAGAGAGAGAGAGAGAGAGAGAGAGAGAGAGAGAGAGAGAGAGAGAGAGACAGAGAGAGAGAGAGAGGTTCCAGTGGTACATGCACTATACTCATTCTGTGTGTGTGTGTGTGTGTGTGTGTGTGTGTGTGTGTGTGTGTGTGTGTGTGTGTGTGTGTGTGTGTGTGTGTGTGTGTGTGTGTGTGTGTGAGAGAATTATTTATTCACAAACTGGAAGATATCTGAGCCTAAAGCGGTTTTCTCATCTACCTGCATCATAAACACAGACGCATTTGAAAGACTCTCTATAGTGCTGATCCAGAATCAGTGAGCGCCTCCTACAGCATCGTGAGCCACGTGTCAGATCGACATGTACCTTCACAAGGAAGGCAATCCCATAATGCACTGCGAGAAGATCGAAGATGGAGGGCGAGTCAAAAGAGCTCGATACAACGATGAATAGACTACTGAACCGAGTATCATCAGATAATGGAGAAATATACTAATTAAAACAAACAAATACATAACAGGGAAAAAGGAATAAATGACTTAATCATTTATTTGTTTATGAACATATTATTTGCTCATTCATCTATTTATTTACTTGTGTTAATGTTTATATATATACACATTTACTCATATACAGTGGGTACGGAAAGTATTCAGACCCCCTTACATTTTTCACTCTTTGTTATATTGCAGCCATTTGCTAAAATCATTTAAGTTATTTTTTCCTCATTAATGTACACACAGCACCCCATATTGACAGAAAAACACAGAATTGTTGACATTTTTGCAGATTTATTAAAAATAAAACTGAAATATCACATGGTGTATTCAGACCTTTGCTGTGACACTCATATATTTAACTCAGGTGCTGTCCATTTCTTCTGATCCTCCTGAGATGGTTCTACACCTTCATTTGAGTCCAGCTGATCGTTTGATTAGGAAAGCCACACACCTGTTCATATAAGACCGGCTCACAGTGCATGTCAGAGCAAATGAGAATCATGAGGTCAAAGGAACTGCCTGAAGAGCTCAGAGACAGAATTTGATCTGGCCAAGGTTACAGAAACATCTCTGCTGCACTTCAGGTTCATAAGAGCACAGTGGCCTCCATAATCCTTAAATGGAAGATGTTTGGGATGACCAGAACCCTTCCTAGAGCTGGCCGTCCAGCCAAACTGAGCTATCGGGGAGAAGAGCCTTGGTGAGAGAGGTAAAGAAGAACCCAAAGATCACTGTGGCTGAGCTCCAGAGATGCAGTCGGGAGACGGGAGAAAGCTGTAGAAAGTCAACCAGCCCTCCAGCCCTTTATGGCAGAGTTTGAAAATGTCACGCTTCTTTCTTTCTTTCTAACAAATACACACAGATTTGAGTTGCCCTGCCCCAGATTGAAGAGCATCTGCTGGGTAACTGATGCTTCACGTCCTGCTGCCTCAGGGAATGATGGGAAATGTAGTTGTCACACATCATCACAGTTACAGCCTGAACTAGGACCTGCATCAGTCAGTCTGCCCAGTTCAACAATAAGCCCTGAGCTTCACTGGTAATTATACTGTGGTGTGAATAGGATCATTCTGAGCAAGAAATATCACAGAAATAACTGCTTGATAACAACATTATTTTCTAGCATCATAACTCCAGTATCAGTGTAATATTCCTCCAGTGTAGATCAGCTGTTCTCTGTGTGAATATATAGCGCTTCAGCTCATTATCTGATCATAACTCCAGTATCAGTGTAATATTCCTCCAGTGTAGATCAGCTGTTCTCTGTGTGAATATATAGTGCTTCTGTTCATTATCTGATCATAACTCCAGTATCAGTGTAATATTCCTCCAGTGTAGATCAGCTGTTCTCTGTGTGAATATATAGTGCTTCTGTTCATTATCTGATCATAACTCCAGTATCAGTGTAATATTCCTCCAGTGTAGATCAGCTGTTCTCTGTGTGAATATATAGTGCTTCTGTTCATTATCTGATCATAACTCCAGTATCAGTGTAATATTCCTCCAGTGTAGATCAGCTGTTCTCTGTGTGAATATATAGTGCTTCTGTTCATTATCTGATCATAACTCCAGTATCAGTGTAATATTCCTCCAGTGTAGATCAGCTGTTCTCTGTGTGAATATATAGTGCTTCTGTTCATTATCTGATCATAACTCCAGTATCAGTGTAATATTCCTCCAGTGTAGATCAGCTGTTCTCTGTGTGAATATATAGTGCTTCTGTTCATTATCTGATCATAACTCCAGTATCAGTGTAATATTCCTCAGTGTAGATCAGCTGTTCTCTGTGTGAATATATAGTGCTTCTGTTCATTATCTGATCATAACTCCAGTATCAGTGTAATATTCCTCCAGTGTAGATCAGCTGTTCTCTGTGTGAATATATAGTGCTTCTGTTCATTATCTGATCATAACTCCAGTATCAGTGTAATATTCCTCCAGTGTAGATCAGCTGTTCTCTGTGTGAATATATAGTGCTTCTGTTCATTATCTGATCATAACTCCAGTATCAGTGTAATATTCCTCCAGTGTAGATCAGCTGTTCTCTGTGTGAATATATAGTGCTTCTGTTCATTATCTGATCATAACTCCAGTATCAGTGTAATATTCCTCCAGTGTAGATCGGCTGTTCTCTGTGTGAATATATAGTGCTTCTGTTCATTATCTGATCATAACTCCAGTATCAGTGTAATATTCCTCCAGTGTAGATCAGCTGTTCTCTGTGTGAATATATAGTGCTTCTGTTCATTATCTGATCATAACTCCAGTATCAGTGTAATATTCCTCCAGTGTAGATCAGCTGTTCTCTGTGTGAATATATAGCGCTTCTGTTCATTATCTGATCATAACTCCAGTATCAGTGTAATATTCCTCAGTGTAGATCAGCTGTTCTCTGTGTGAATATATAGCGCTTCTGTTCATTATCTGATCATAACTCCAGTATCAGTGTAATATTCCTCAGTGTAGATCAGCTGTTCTCTGTGTGAATATATAGCGCTTCTGTTCATTATCTGATCATAACTCCAGTATCAGTGTAATATTCCTCCAGTGTAGATCAGCTGTTCTCTGTGTGAATATATAGTGCTTCTGTTCATTATCTGATCATAACTCCAGTATCAGTGTAATATTCCTCCAGTGTAGATCAGCTGTTCTCTGTGTGAATATATAGTGCTTCTGTTCATTATCTGATCATAACTCCAGTATCAGTGTAATATTCCTCCAGTGTAGATCAGCTGTTCTCTGTGTGAATATATAGCTTCTGCTCATTATCTGATCATAACTCCAGTATCAGTGTAATATTCCTCCAGTGTAGATCAGCTGTTCTCTGTGTGAATATATAGTGCTTCTGTTCATTATCTGATCATAACTCCAGTATCAGTGTAATATTCCTCCAGTGTAGATCAGCTGTTCTCTGTGTGAATATATAGTGCTTCTGTTCATTATCTGATCATAACTCCAGTATCAGTGTAATATTCTTCCAGTGTAGATCAGCTGTTCTCTGTGTGAATATATAGTGCTTCTGTTCATTATCTGATCATAACTCCAGTATCAGTGTAATATTCCTCCAGTGTAGATCAGCTGTTCTCTGTGTGAATATATAGTGCTTCTGTTCATTATCTGATCATAACTCCAGTATCAGTGTAATATTCCTCCAGTGTAGATCAGCTGTTCTCTGTGTGAATATATAGTGCTTCTGTTCATTATCTGATCATAACTCCAGTATCAGTGTAATATTCCTCAGTGTAGATCAGCTGTTCTCTGTGTGAATATATAGTGCTTCTGTTCATTATCTGATCATAACTCCAGTATCAGTGTAATATTCCTCAGTGTAGATCAGCTGTTCTCTGTGTGAATATATAGCGCTTCTGTTCATTATCTGATCATAACTCCAGTATCAGTGTAATATTCCTCCAGTGTAGATCAGCTGTTCTCTGTGTGAATATATAGTACAGTGTGATTTATTCCTGTGATCAGCTGAATTTATCATCATTACTCCAGTCTTCAGTGTCACATGATGTTTCACTAATCATTCTCAGAAGAGGATCTGATGATCAACACACATTTATGATTATTATCAGTGTTGGAATCGGTTATGCTGCTTCATTTTATTCTCAGAATTCTTTGATGAATGGAAAGTTCATTAATTAGAATAGGCTCTTTCATAACATTATAAATGTCCTAACTGTTACTTTTGATCAGTTTAATGTGTCTTTGCTGAATAAAAGTATTGATTTCTTAAATAAACGGTAGTGTACTTGATCTTATTTGGCTTGACCTGTTGTGTGTGTTCTTTAGCACACACACACACACACACACACACACACCGCTCAGAACAACAGAATAAGTGACAGCATGTCAACATCCGTCTCTCTCGCTCTCTGTGTGTGTTAGGACGGGCGAGCGAGGCGACCTGTGTAACACCTTGTCCAGGACAGATGGAGTGAGCACTCAGATCTGCCAGAACAATCTGCTGAGAGCAGGTGTGAGATAATCATCTCATGCACAGCTCGTGCCAGCGTTACCTGGGCGGAAACTAATGTCTTCATTTAGTGCTGAAACACACACACACACACACACACACACACACTCAGGAAGAGCAGCGGTTCCATCACTCTGAACGGAGAACACTGCACACACACACACACACACACACACACACACACACACACACACACACACACACACACACACACACACACACACACTCAGGAAGAGCAGCAGTTCCATCACTCTGAACGGAGAACACTGCACACACACACACACATTGTTGATGAACCAGCAAACACACGAGTCTCATAGACTCCAGCATCAGAGAGGACACGAGGGTGAAGTTTAACTCACGACTGCTTCACCAACGCTTCAGCTCAAACTTCATATCAGAACGAGTGAGAATTCTGTGAATGTTTGCTAATGTGCTTCTGAATGAGCTGTACGCTAATACGGCTAAAGTTAGCATCGTCTCTGACTGTATTCACAGAGACTAGCGCTGTGCCGTTAGTTTGATCCCGTCTGCGTGATTCATAAACACACATTTATTATGCATTGTATAATCGGGTGACGGACGTGTTACGCTCCCACACGAGCACCGATACAACAGTCTGTAGATGAACACGACGGCACATGCTAGCCGATGAGCTGAATCAGCGTAACAACAGCTAATGCTACATCAATGATCCACTCAGCGTTCAGTGTGGAGCTCTTCCTGAGTCTCTCATCTGTGTCCACTCCGGATCAAACATGTGCGGCTGCTCCTCAACTGCTGATCTCTGACATCTGTCTGCGTGAGATTGGCCTGTTTTGTTGTTGATGGAGTATCCGAAGCTTGTGTAAAGGCTCCGCCCTCTTCTGGAAGGGCTTTTTTGCATTTAAAGTGACACACTTGTGTGTTTTTGCTCTCACACAAATAGGGGCAAATTTGACAAGCTATAATAAATGATCTGGGCTATTTTGAGCTGACACTTTACACACAAATTCTTATCTCTATCAGCTTGGAGCGTAATTGTTATTGAGCACACACAGTGTGTGTTTCAAGAGCTACATCATTTGGCAAAGCACACAGATATCAAAACATGCATCTCATTCGGAGCAGCAGCGGGATACGCATCTGCTTTAGCGGCCGACCGATATGTTTTTTTCAGGGCAGAGCGCGATACTGATTATTAGAGATCAAGTAGACCAATAACCAATATTTTGACGGAGACGTCAGAACTGAACTGATAAAAGGCACTGTAACGCGATACTACGATATTTATTCAGAAGCAGATCATGGAGACATTTGAATTGTTTTGCAACTTCAGCAGCATCTGCCATACCTTTCAGAGACAACTGATGCATGATCACAGCTTCAGTTAGCAATTGCTTTCGGTGTGTGTGTGTGTGTGTGTGTGTGTATGTGAGTGAGTGCAAAACTTTCAGTGCCTTCAGCCCACCGCAAGACCAATTCACAAGATTAAGGGAATGCATAGCTGACATAAAAAAATGGATGACTAGTAATTTCCTGCACCTTAATTATTATTACCTTTTAATTGCCAATTTTAATAACCAAAAAGCTCCACAAGTAGTGCCCTAGAATACGGTCTAACCCTCGATGACTGCTCTGTCAAGTCCTCGTCAGTGAGGAACCTGGGTGTGCTCTTTGATACCAATCTCTCGTTTGAAAGCCATGTTTCTAGCATCTGTAAAACTGCATTCTACCATCTTAAAAATATATCTAAATTACAGCACATGCTCTCAATGCAAAATGCTGAACAGTTAATACATGCGTTCATGAGCTCAAGGCTAGATTATTGTAATGCTGTACTGGGTGGTTGCCCTGCTCGCAATAAACAAACTCCAGCTGGTCCAAAAACGCAGCAGCTCGAGTTCTTACTAGAACCAGGAAGTACGATCATATTAGCCCGGTTCTGTCAACACTGCACTGGCTCCCTATTAAACATCGCATACATTTTAAAATCTTGCTTATTACTTACAAAGCACTAAATGGTTTATCTCCCCAGTACTTGAGTGAGCTCTTAACACATTATACTCCATCACGTCTACTGCGGTCTCCCAGCTGATAGCTCAATTCAAAATGAAATTATTTCATCTGCAAATCGGTTTTGAAAATGACAGATACCGATAACCATAAAAACGCCTAATATCGACGCCGATAATCGATCAACCTTTAGTCTGCTTTTAGTATTGCTGTTATTCCATGTATGTCACGTGCAGCAGCGTAGCACATCCATTACATCAACACTGCCATATCCACTACCACACCAATCTCTCCGAGAGCTGTCCTGACTGGAGTAGTTCCTCTCCTGCTCCAGGATCGTTTCTGCATGCGTGCACACAGACACACTCGGATCACTCTGAAAAAGAAGCCCTGAACACACACTGATCCACTCTCCGTCCGAATCTGAAACGCCGTTATGGTTCTAGCGTGTTCTCTGAAGTGTCACGCGGTTCACACACACATACAGAGATTTCACTCTTTCTGTCCGGGATTAAAGGGTTCACACAAAAATGACAATTCTGTCATCATTTAATATAAACTTGAGTTTACACAAAATAATGTTTGGCATTTTTTGGCATCTGATCTGATTTTACAGGAAATGTGCAGGACATCAGCAGAATTCACATCCGTTTTCTCCTCGATTAATATTCATACTTATTTAATTTATTTCCCAGTCAGCATCAGAAGTTTGGATTGTTGCCAATGAAGACTAATATAAACTAATTCTAATATAAATAAATAATTAAATCAACATCTAGAACCCCTTATCATAAAAGTAATAATAAAAAAAATATATATAATTAATCAAAATAACTAATTGATAAATATTAAATATATGTAAAAATAAATCAGATCAAACTTCAGACGAGTCGAACAACTGAACTAAAGAACTTTTAATAGATACCAAATTCATCCAGATGATACAATCTGCCTGGAAACAGCAATATAAAATATTCCAAATATTCATACATATATTAAATAATCATTATGCCAGGATGACTAGCCTGTCATTTTAATTATTTGACATAATTCACATGGGGTTATTATTTGAGTTTTATCAACAACAGTTGATTGCACATGACAAGAAAGTCACAACTCCATACAGAGTCTGATCACACACACACACACACACACACACACACACACACACACACACACACACACACACACACACACACACACACACACACACACACACACATCATTCAACTTAATTCATAAACACATGATTAAAGCAGACTCGGCTAAAGGAAAGCGGGAACATGAGACGGATGCAGCGCCGGTCTCTTTGTCTTGTGTGTGATTGAGATAAATCAGGTGGAGGAGATTTTTCTCGACCGTCTCCACGTGGCCTGTTCCTGTGTGGCGGCTTTGAAAAATCTCAATGTATAAATGTTTTGCCTTGCTCAGAGTTATTAAGCCATGAATCAGAGCTGTATTTTACAAGCCTGACCCTGCGTTTCCTGCTGTAATAGAGCGGCAAACACACTCCAGATGTTACGCACATCACTGATACAGGCGGATACCTGAGCAGATTAAACTGATCTGATGGATTACTGCCACACGTGTGTGTGTGTGTGTGTGTGTATGTGAGAGAGATAGTGTGTGTGTGTGTGTGTGTGTGTGCCCTTGTTTATATTACATTGTGGGGACCAAATGTCCCCATAAGGATAGTAAAACCTGAGATCACCAGCCAGCGGTCCCCACCTTTCAAAAGGCTTATAAATCACACAGGATGAGATTTTTTGAGAAAGTAAAAATGCAGAATGTTTCCTGTGATGGGTAGTCTATCTCTCACTCACTCATGTGTGTGTGTGTGTGTGTGTGTGTGTGTGTGTGTGTGTGTGGAGTGAGTGAGTGAGTGTGTGAGTGGTGAGTGAGTGAGTGAGTGAGTGAGTGAGTGAGTGAGTGAGTGAGAGTGTGTGTGAGTGAGTGAGTGTGTGTGTGAGTGTGTGAGTGAGTGTGTGAGTGAGTGTGAGTGTGAGTGTGTGAGTGTGTGGTGAGTGAGTGAGTGAGTGAGTGAGTGTGTGAGTGTGTGAGTGAGTGTGTGAGTGAGTGAGTGAGTGAGTGAGTGAGTGAGTGAGTGAGTGTGTGTGTGGAGTGTGTGGTGAGTGGTGAGTGAGTGGTGAGTGGTGAGTGGTGAGAGAGTGAGTGAGTGAGTGAGTGTGTGTGAGTGTGTGGTGGTGGTGGAGTGTGAGTGAGAGATAGAGTGGTGGTGAGTGAGTGAGTGTGTGTGAGTGGTGAGTGAGTGAGGTGGAGTGGTGAGTGAGTGAGTGTGTGAGTGGAGTGTGTGTGTGAGTGGTGGTGGTGAGTGGAGTGAGTGGTGGGAGTGAGTGGTGGAGTGTGTGTGTGAGTGTGTGAGTGGTGGGTGAGTGTGGTGAGATTGGTGGTGGTGGTGGTGGTGAGTGAGTGTGTGGTGGTGGTGAGTGGTGGTGGTGGTGAGGAGGTGTGTGAGTGAGTGAGTGAGTGGTGAGTGTGTTGTGGTGGAGTGGTGGTGGTGGAGTGGTGGTGGTGGTGAGTGTGGTGGTGAGTGAGGTGGTGGTGTGAGTGAGTGTGTGAGTGGTGTGAGTGGTGAGTGAGTGAATGGTGGAGTGAGTGAGTGGTGAGTGGTGAGTGAGTGGTGAGTGAGTGGTGAGTGGTGAGTGAGTGGTGAGTGAGTGAGTGGTGAGTGAGTGAGTGAGTGGTGAGTGAGTGGAGTGAGTGAGTGTGAGTGGTGAGTGAGTGTGTGTGAGTGGTGAGATCAGAGTGTGAGTGAGTGAGTGTGAGTGAGTGTGTGAGTGCGTGAGTGTGTGAGTGAGTGAGTAGAGTGAAATGAGTGGTGAGTGAGTGAGTGTGTGAGTGCGTGAGTGTGTGTGGTGTGGTGAGTGAGAGATAGAGTGAGTGAGTGGGTGAGTGAGTGGTGGAGTGAGTGAGTGAGTGAGTGGTGAGTGGAGTGAGTGAGGAGTGAGTGAGTGAGTGAGTGGTGAGTGTGAGTGTGTGAGTGGTGAGTGAGTGGTGGGTGAGGAGTGAGTGAGTGGGTGAGTGAGTGAATGAGTGGTGAGTGAGTGAGTGTGTGAGTGTGTGAGTGCGTGAGTGAGTGGAGTGAGAGATAGAGTGAGTGAGTGAGTGTGTGAGTGGTGGAGTGAGTGGTGAGTGAGTGAGTGAGTGGAGTGAGTGAGTGCGTGAGTGAGTGGTGAGATGGTGAGTGAGTGGAGTGAGATAGAGTGAGTGGTGAGTGGTGGTGAGTGAGTTTGAGTGTGTGAGTGGTGAGTGAGTGAGTGAGTGTGAGTGAGAGATAGAGTGAGTGTGTGTGTGAGTGAGTGAGTGAGTGAGTGGATGTGAGTGGTGGTGGTGGTGGTGGAGTGAGTGAGTGAGTGTGAGTGGTGAGTGAGTGAGTGTGTGGTGAGAGATAGAGTGAGTGGTGAGTGAGTGTGGAGTGAGTGAGTGGTGAGTGAGTGAGTGAGTGAGTGAGTGAGTGTGAGTGAGTGGGTGGTGTGAGTGAGTGAGGAGTGTGAGTGAGAGATAGAGTGAGTGAGTGGAGTGGTGTGGTGAGTGTGTGTGTGAGTGTGAGTGGTGGTGAGTGAGTGAGTGGTGAGTGAGTGGTGAGTGAGTGGTGGAGTGAGTGTGGTGAGAGATAGAGTGAGTGGAGTGAGTGGTGAGTGTGAATGTGAGTGAGTGAGTGGTGGTGGTGAGTGTGGTGAGAGATAGAGTGGTGGTGAGGAGTGTAGTGTGAGTGGTGAGTGAGTGGTGAGTGGTGAGTGTGTGAGTGAGAGATAGAGTGAGTGGTGGGATTTGAGTGTGGAGTGGAGTGAGTGGTGGTGGTGAGTGAGTGAGGTGGTGAGTGAGTTTGAGTGAGAGATTATTGGTGGTGGTGAGTGTGTGAGTGAGAGATATTGAGTGGTGGAGTGAGTGGTGGTGGTGATTTGATTTGAGTGGTGAGTGGTGAGTGGTGAGTGAGAGTGTGTGAGAGTGAGTGGTGAGTGGTTTAGTGAGTGTGTGTGGTGAGTGAGAGTTGTGTGGTGGTGAGTGAGTGAGTGAGTGAGTGAGTGGGTGGTGAGTGTCAGTTTGGTGGTGGAGTGGTGGAGTGAGGTGGTGAGTGAGGAGTGGGTAGTGAGTGTGTGAGTGTGGTGAGTGGTGAGTGTGAGTGAGAGATAGAGTGAGGTGGTGGTGGAGTGTGTGAGGAGTGAGTGGTGGTGGTGAGTGAATGAGTGAGAGATAGAGTGGTGAGTGAGTGAGTGAGTGAGTGAGTGGTGGAGTGAGTGAGTGAGGAGTGAGTGAGTGAGTGAGTGAGTGTGTGAGTGCGTGAGTGAGAGATAGAGTGAGTTAGTGAAGTGAGTGAGTGTGTGAGGTGAGGAGATGAGAGTGAGTGAGGAGTGAGTGGAGTGAGTGAGTGGTGAGTGGTGAGTGAGTGGTGAGTGAGTGGAGTGTGTGGTGAGTGAGTGAGTGAGTGTGAGTGCGTGAGTGAGTGAGGTGGAGTGAGTGAGTGAGTGAGGAGATGTGGTGGTGAGAGTGAGTGTGTGGAGTGAGTGAGGAGTGAGGAGTGAGTTAGTGAGTGTGAGGAGTGAGTGAGTGGTGAGTGAGTGAGTGAGATAGAGTGAGTGAATGAGTGAAGTGAGTGGTGAGTGAGTGGTGAGTGAGTGAGTGAGTGGTGAGTGAGTGGTGGTGAGTGAGGTGAGTGAGTGGTGGAGTGAGTGAGGTGAGTGAGGAGTGGGAGGTGAGTGAGGTGTGTGAGTGAGTGAGTGAGTGTGTGAGTGTGTGAGTGTGAGTGTGAGTGTGTGAGTGTGTGTGGAGGTGGTGGTGAGTGAGTGAGTGGGTGAGAGATAGAGTGAGTGAGTGAGATGGGAGTGAGTGGTGGTGGAGTGAGTGAGTGAGTGAGTGAGTGAGTGAGGAGTGAGTGAGTGAGTGGTGAGTGAGTGTGAGTGCGTGAGTGAGAGAGATGAGTGAGTGAGTGAGTGAGTGAGTGAGTGAGGTGGAGGAGTGAGTGAGGTGGTGGTGAGTGAGTGAGTGAGTGAGTGAGTGGAGTGAGGTGGAGTGAGTGAGTGAGTGAGTGAGGTGAGTGAGTGGTGAGTGTGAGTGAGTGAGTGGGTGAGTGAGTGGAGAGGTGTGTGTGAGGAGTGTGTGAGTGTGTGAGTGTGAGTGAGTGAGTGAGTGGTGAGTGAGTGAGTGTGTGTGAGTGTGTGAGTGTGTGAGTGTGTGAGTGTGAGTGGTGAGGAGTGGTGAGGTGAGTGTGAGGTGTGAGTGGTGAGTGAGTGGAGTGAGTGGAGATAGAGTGAGTGAGTGAGAGATAGAGGAGTGAGGAGTGAGTGGTGAGTGGTGGTGAGTGAGGAGGAGTGAGTGAGTGTGAGGAGGAGTGAGTGGTGAGTGTGTGGAGTGGGAGATAGAGGAGTGGTGAGTGTGTGTGTGAGTGGTGAGAGGTGTGAGTGTGTGGTGAGTGAGTGGTGGAGTGAGTGGGAGTGAGTGTGGGAGTGGTGAGTGGGTGAGTGAGTGTGAGTGAGAGATAGAGTGAGTGTGTGTGTGGTGAGGAGTGGTGAGTGAGTGAGAGATAGGAGTGAGTGGTGGTGAGAGTGAGGAGTGAGTGAGTGAGTGTGAGTGTGTGAGTGAGTGGTGGTGAGTGAGTGAGGTGTGTGAGTGGTGAGGGTGAGGTGAGTGGTGAGTGAGGTGTGTGTGAGTGGTGAGTGAGTGAGAGGAGTGTGAGTGAGTGGTGAGTGGTGAGAGGAGTGAGGTGAGGTGGTGAGTGGTGAGGAGGAGTGGTGGTGGAGGAGTGGTGGTGAGTGAGTGAGTGAGTGGTGTGAGTGAGAGATAGAGTGAGTGAGTGTGTGTGTGTGTGTGAGTGAGAGTGAGAGTGTGTGAGGAGTGGTGAGGAGTGGAGGAGTGGTGAGTGAGTGGTGAGTGTGAGTGAGTGAGGTGAGTGGTGGTGAGTGTGAGTGTGTGTGTGAGTGGTGAGTGAGTGAGAGATGGTGAGTGAGTGAGTGTGTGGTGAGTGTGTGAGTGTGTGAGTGGTGAGTGAGTGAGTGTGAGTGTGAGGAGTGGTGAGTGAGGAGGTGTGAGTGTGTGTGGTGAGTGGTGAGTGAGTGTGAGTGAGAGAGTGGAGTGAGTGAGTGTGTGAGTGGTGTGTGAGTGTGAGTGAGTGGTGAGTGGGTGGGTGGTGAGAGTGTGTGGTGAGGAGTGTGTGTGTGAGTGGTGTGAGTGAGTGTGGTGAGGAGATTGAGTGAGGAGGTGAGTGTGTGAGTGTGTGAGTGTGAGTGAGTGAGTGAGTGAGTGTGAGTGTGAGTGAGGAGTGGTGAGTGAGTGTGTGTGAGGAGGAGGAGTGAGTGAGTGAGTGTGGAGTGGAGTGAGTGGAGGAGTGAGTGGTGAGTGAGAGATAGAGGAGTGAGTGAGTGAGTGAGGAGTGTGTGAGTGTGTGAGTGAGTGAGGAGTGAGTGAGTGAGTGAGGAGTGAGTGAGTGAGGAGGAGTGAGTGAGAGTGTGTGAGGAGTGAGTGAGTGAGTGAGGAGTGAGGAGTGTGGAGTGAGTGAGTGAGTGAGTGAGTGAGGAGTGTGAGTGAGTGTGTGTGTGTAAATTTAGTTCAGTACAAAAAAGGCAGGATCCAGAAACATGCACCTGAGCTGAACGTTTACCTGATTTCTCCTGTAGAGATAGAGGTGTGTGTGTGTGTGTGTGTGTGCAGTATTAATGAGTGCAGGGTTTCCAGAGACGGTAGACGCATCAGACGAGCTCTCATTACCTCCCTAAGAACACGCGCCGGACTGAACACACACACTAATAATGCTCACATCTGTGTGGACAAATTGTCTCCTCGAGCCTGTACACACCCTCACACACAGACAGATACTCTCTCTCTCTGTTCCTCACACACACACCCCATCGAGGCCCAGATTCAGCCAACTAATCAGCTCATGCACTATTTATGATCCTAAACAAGGAGGGCGACAGAGAGAGAGATGCAGCGAATAAAACAACACGTCAATCACAGATCTGCTTGCTTACAGTGGGCCGCTTTTCTGTTTGCTCACCATGTACAAAGAAAACATATCACACTCACACGCAGTCTTTAGTTGTTTCTTTTTGGGGTTTGAACACAAATCAAAGAGAATTTCAGAGTTGGAGAAAGGGAGTGTAAGCGCACAGTTATAGCAGCATAAACAGGCTGACAGCGGGAGCCGCGGCTGCGAGTTTCTAACGGGGAAACTTCACGCACAGAAGGTGCAAACTAGCAGAAGGTGAAAGCGAGTCGATGTCGGGTTTCTTTTGAAACGGCAGAAGTGCAGGATTCCCTCGGCCTGCCAGAGTCTTTCATTACCAGAGTTTATTCTGCTTAATTACCCTGATTGGTGCGCGCCTACGTCGCACTCAGAGATCACTGTGAAACCGCATAAATTAATGAGCTCGGCATTAGCACATGTGAAAAGTCCATATGTCTTATGATACGCACCGCCTGCGCTCACTCAGAGCTCGGCAGGTACAAGAAAGAGGAGAACATTCAAAGAACTTCAGAAAAAAGGCTGATTAGTTTCGCTGGGCCCAGAACAACTTCTAACAAGCTCTCTGTTCATCAGCCCGAAGAGAGGAGAGGAGAGGAGGTGAGAGGAGATGAGAAGATGGGAGGTGAGGGGAGGAGATGGGATGTGAGGAGAGGAGATGGGAGGTGAGGTGAGAGGTGAGAGGAGAGGGGAGGAGATAAGATGGGAGGTGAGGTGAGAGAAGAGGAGAGGAGATGGGAGGTGAGAGGAGATGGGAGGTGAGGAGGTGAGGAGAGGAGATGGGAGGTGAGGTGAGTGGTGAGAGGAGAGCGGAGGAGATAAGATGGGAGGTGAGGTGAGAGGTGAGAGTAGAAGAGAGGAGATGGGAGGTGAGAGGAGATGGGAGGTGAGGAGGTGAGGAGAGGAGATGAGAGGAGAGGGGAGGAGATAAGATGGGAGGTGAGAGGAGATAAGATGGGAGGTGAGAGGAGAGGAGCGGAGAGGAGATGGCAGATGAGAGGAGAGGTGAGAGGAGAGGAGATAAGATGGAAGGTGAGGTGAGAGGAGAGGAGAGGAGATGGGAGGTGAGAGGAGAGGAGAGGAGATGGGAGGTGAGAGGAGAGGAGAGGAGATGGGAGGTGAGAGGGAGAGGAGATAAGATGGGAGGTGAGAGGAGAGGAGATAAGATGGAAGGTGAGGTGAGAGGAGAGGAGATGGAGGTGAGAGGAGGAGATGGGAGGTGAGAGGAGAGGAGAGGAGATGGGAGGTGAGACGGGAGAGGAGATAAGATGGGAGGTGAGAGGAGAGGAGAGGAGATGGGAGGTGAGAGGAGAGGAGAGGAGAGGAGATGGGAGATGAGAGGAGAGGAGATGGGAGGTGAGAGGAGAGGAGAGGAGAGGAGATGGGAGGTGAGAGGGAGATAAGAGGAGAGGAGAGAGGAGATGGGAGGTGAGAGGAGAGGAGATAAGATGGGAGGTGAGAGGAGAGGAGAGGAGATGGGAGGTGAGAGGAGATAAGAGGAGAGGATGGGAGGTGAGGTGAGGTGAGAGGAGATGGGAGGTGAGGTGAGGTGAGAGGAGATGGAGGGGAGGTGAGAGGAGATGGGAGGGGAGGTGAGAGGGAGATGGGAGGAGAGAGGAGATGGGAGGAGGAGGAGAGAGGAGAGGAGATGGGAGGGAGGTGAGAGGAGAGGAGAGGAGATGGGAGGAGGGGAGGTGAGAGGAGAGGAGAGGAGAGGAGAGATGGGAGGAGAGGAGATGGGAGAGGAGGTGAGGTGAGGTGAGAGGAGAGGAGAGGAGATGGGAAGGGAGGTGAGAGGAGAGGAGATGGGAGGAGAGAGGAGATGGGAGGGGAGGTGAGGTGAGGTGAGGTGAGAGGAGAGGAGATGGGAGGAGGTGAGGTGAGGTGAGAGGAGAGGAGATGGGAAGGGAGGTGAGAGGAGAGAGGAGATGGGAGGAGAGGAGATGGGAGGGGAGGTGAGGTGAGGTGAGAGGAGAGGAGATGGGAGGGGAGGTGAGAGGAGAGGAGATGGGTGGAGAGAGGAGATGGGAGGGGAGGTGAGGTGAGGTGAGAGGAGAGGAGATGGGAAGGGAGGTGAGAGGAGAGGAGATGGGAGGAGGTGAGAGGAGAGGAGATGGGAGGAGGAGAGGAGAGGAGATGGGATGGGAGGTGAGAGGAGAGGAGATGGGAGGAGGTGGGAGGTGAGAGGAGAGGAGATGGGAGGGAGGAGATGGGAGGAGATGGGAGGGGAGGTGAGGTGAGAGGAGAGGAGGTGAGAGGAGGAGGTGAGAGGAGAGGAGGAGATGGGAGGAGGAGAGAGGAGATGGGAGGGGAGGTGAGAGGAGATGGGAGGGGAGGTGAGAGGAGAGGAGATGGGTAGGAGGATAGAGGAGGTGAGAGGAGAGGAGATGGGAGGGGAGGAGAGAGGAGATGGGAGGGGAGGTGAGAGGAGATGGGAGGAGGAGGTGAGAGGAGAGGAGAAAGGAGGAGAGGAGATGGGAGGGAGGTGAGAGGAGAGGAGATGGGTAGGGAGGATAGAGGAGGTGAGAGGAGAGGAGATGGGAGGGGAGGAGAGAGGAGATGGGAGGAGGAGAGAGGAGATGGAGGAGGAGAGAGGAGATGGGAGGGGAGGTGAGAGGAGAGGAGATGGGAGGAGGAGAGAGGAGAGGAGAAAAGGAGGTGACAGCAGAGGATTTTGTATGTGAATCATTAATTAACTGACTGGTGAATTCTGCAACATTGACACTGATATTTTCCTGATTATTTCTGTAAAGCTGCTTTAATCAACATCTGTATTGATAAAGCCCTATAGAAATAACTTAACATTTTAAAATTTTGTATTAATTCATTAGTCCTTCTTCAACATCCATAGGCTGTAGTTTTGTGTATCATTTATTTGTATTATGTCTGTTGATCCATCTATCCATCCATCCATCCATCTCTATCTGTGATCCCTATGTACATTTCTATATCAATTTAATTTGATCATGTTATGAAGTCCCATGACTCACAGTAAATAAGTCAATAAAGCAAACCTTGTAAATATAAATACTAATATTATATCTATGTGTATAATTAATATTTATGGTGTGCACAGCAGATTAACAGCAGACCCTGATCTGCTCTCTCTCTCTCTCTCTCTCTCTCTCTCTCTCTCTCTCTCTCTCTCTCTCTCACGAAACGAAACAATGTATAACGCGTTGCAGATGTTTACGTGGCAAAATAAACAAAATAGCTGCATATTTTTCTATCAGTTATGCGTTTACTGAGGAGAACGCAGTGCGGTGTTGTGCATGAACTGAACCGAATTTTCTTTCACTGTAATTTGATTAATTTGACACAAATGTTTATATCTTGCTTTTCACTCCCATACTCCGTCTCTGTTTCTGGGAGTTAAAATTGCGCAGAAATGTGCTTGTTCTTCAGAGGTTAGGTTAACATCCTAATTAAGACCAATTTGATTTCTACAATAAACAGAAAGTTGAAATTGAGCAGAGGGACGCGTGTGGGACCGTGAACCGCTCCGTTCAAACAGATGAACTTCAGTGAATAAACCAGACTATCAACTCTCAACATACTGAAAGTTAATTAACAATTTGTTAATTGAATACAGGGCCTATAATTGTTGCATTACTAGCATAAACATCATTTTCTTCAAATATTATTAAAGCGTTTTTTGTTGCACCTATTAGAGATTCTTGTCTGTGAGTTAATTTCATTATGCTAATGAGCTCTCTTCCTCTCAGAACCTTCGCTTTGATCCGTGTTAATTGTCGTGATCTTCAAAGACAAAGTCACCACTTACTTTAAATGAATTTTACATTTTTTAGGGAATCTTATGGAAATGAGGAAGAAGTAATTAAATTTTTATGGCGTCTCGGTGTTTTTAAGCGGGTACTGAAGTGGTTTCGTTTCAACATTTAACAGGGGAAAACTGAGAAACGAGAATGAGCCGGGCGCAAAAAAAAATGGTCAGATGCTGAAGATTAAAGCAGCTGTGAATCCAAGACTTAATTTGTACTGATAAACTTTAGTCTTTAATATGCTCTTTTGTGTTCGCAGCATGAAATCGTCACGTCAGAGCTGGAGAACAGAAACTTTCCTTTCTTTTCTCTCACTCACCTTCTGAACTTGGTTTCAGATTCTCCATTTCCTGCAGAACAACGGCTGAGCTTCAGAATCAGACACCTCGCCATCATTCCCACAGAACTCTCTGACAAATGAAGAACTTGAAGGGTCTGAAACCATCTGAAGTTCACAAAGAACACTTTAACTCTTTTGTATTAGTTGCAAACCCAGAATGCAGTTGGCCGATCTGAAGCAGCTCTCATGTAGGAGTGTTTTCTCTGAGGAGGCACTATATTTCCAAAAGTGTTGTGACGCCTTTCCATGCACATGAGCTTTAATGCCATCCCATTCTTAATCCGTAGGGTTTAATATGGAGTCGGCCCACCCTTTGCAGCTCTAACAGCTTCAGCTCTTCTGGGAAGGCTTTCCTCAAGGTTTAGGAGTGTGTTTATGGGAATTCTTCTAGAAGCGCATTTGTGAGGTCAGGCACTGATGTTGGACGAGAAGGCCTGGCTCGCAGTCTCCGCTCTAATTCATCCCAAAGGTGTTCTATCGGGATGAGCTCAGGACTCTGTGCAGGCCAGTCCAGTTCCTCCACACCAAACTCGCTCATCCATGTCTTTATGGAGCGACGCTTTGTGCACTGGAGCGCAGTCATGTTGGGACAGGAAGGGGCCGTCCCCAAACTGATCCCACAAAGTTGGGAGCATGAAATTGTCCAAAATGTCTTGGTGAAGCATTAAGAGTTCCTTTCACTGGAACTAAGGGCCCAACCCCTGAAAAACAACTCCACCCCATAATCCCCCCTCCACCAAACTTTACACTTGGCACAATGCAGTCAGGCGAGTCCCGTTCCCCTGGCAACCGCCAAAACAGACTCGTCCATGGGATGGTCAGACAGAGAAGCGTGATTGGTCACTCAGAGAACACGTCTCACTGCTCTAGAGTCCAGTGGTGGCGTGCTTTACCCCACTGCATCCCACGCTTTGCATTGCTCTTGGTGATGTAAGGCTTGGATGAGCTGCTCGGCCATGGAAACCCATTCCATGAAGCTCTCTCCGCACTGTTCCTGAGCTCATCTGAAGGCCACAGGAGTTTGGAATCCTTGATCGAAGCGTTTCAGACACTGAGAGAAAAGAGCTGATGCTGCAGTGGAGATTATGAGAGAATTAAAGTGTTTTTGACCTTGCATGAATGTGAACCTGTAGTAGGAGACACCAGAACAACATTAGCCAAATAGGGGCACTTGAAGGAGTGAAGAAGATTTAGATGTTAATGGGGTTCAGCTCTCAAACCTGAAAAGTTACAGAACTTTAACTAATAGTTAAATATAGGACTAGTACACATATCTACAAACATACATAAACACAGCCGGTGATCTTGTCAGTGTGTGTGTGTGTTAACACAGGTATGGTGGGTCGAATGGATTACTGTTAAACCCACATAAAGCTTCTTACATGCTGGATCAACCACTTCATTCAAGTGCCTCAGATACTGAACAGATGTGTGCAGGTAGAGAGAGAGAGAGAGTGTGTGTGTGTGTGTGTGTGTGTGTGTGTGTGTGTGTGTGTGTGTGTGTGTGTGTGTGTGTGTGTGTGTGTGTGTGTGTGTAAGTGTCATTAACCTTTAGATTGGTGGGTCACTGAAGGTCCTCTCAGGAAACACAGCAGCTGGTTTGATTTTTATTTATTTCTCGAAGAGGCTAGTTCATATCATCTGAACACACAAACACTGCAGATGTGTATGGATTAAACACAGTATTGTGTGTATTGTGTAACCAGAGTTAAACTATATGCCCATGCTTATAATCAAATGTTAGATTCTAATTTGAATCCTTTAAGTCAATTAAATCTGATTCTAATTTGGAATCTGATGCATATATGAGTGAATGCATCAACACTCAACGGGGTTTTGATTAATATAATTTGATATCTATTCAAATAAAGCAATTTAGAATTGTGCTATTTTATGTAGTAAAACAACGTGAGATTTATCAAATTTAAACTTCTGTCCACAAAAACAAACTGTAAAGCAAGTCTCTGTTTTAGAACAGTGAGCATATTCTTGACATAAACACTAACCCAAAACAAAGATCACAAAACCAGCCTAAGGTGTTTAATCCGGTTTAGCAGGTCCGAGACACACCAGAGCCTGAGACCGTCTCCTCACATCCGTCCTGCAGTCGCTCTCACAGGAATACACCTGCATGCTGTACAACAAGCCCAGATAAATGAATAAAAGCTACAAGAACCTCCGAGATAATTGAAATAGAGAGAGAGAGGGAGAGAGAGAGAGAGAGAGAGAGAGAGAGAGAGAGAGAGAGAGAGAGAGAGAGAGAGAGAGAGAGAGAGAGAGAGAGAGAGAGAGAGAGAGAGAGAGAGAGAGAGAGAGATGAGAGAGAGAGAGAGAGAGAGGGAGAGAGATAGAGAGAGAGAGAGAGAGAGTGTGTGGAGGTGGCAGGTATGATTAAAACCGCTGTGATTTATGGGAAGGTGGACTGGAGTCGTCAGGCTTCACGCTCTGATGCCCTGCACACATAAACTCATCACACACATACACACACACACACAGACACACACACACACACACACACACACACACACACACACACACACACACACACACACACACACACACCTCTGTCTCTCCC